>JAQZBX010084911.1:0-13193 GCA_029593785.1 Cabassous unicinctus | reverse complement strand
TTTTTTATGTATTTTCTCTCTTACATTTAAACTTATGATTATTATTTCATTTTCCTATTAATTGTATTCAGCTATTATAATGGCTTCATCTTTGAAGAAGCTTTGGATCACAGAAGTGTTACAACTGAGGTGAGGGAAGATTATTGTTGTGGGGTGTTTGGGATGGGGGATGTATGGAAGGAAGTTCACCTGAGCATAAATATAAGGTATATAAAAATGTTCAAATGTTCATGGGGCATTGTCACAGTGCATGGAGAACCACTCAGTAAATGAGAGAATACTGAATTTCCATCCTGGAGAGCTCTGCCACATTCTCTAAGGGAGCAGCAACAGTCCCTCAAGTGCAGGAGCAGTGACTGGTGAAGGAGGATAATCCACTGATGGGTCCTTGATATTGATGACTAGCCTTATGAGTCTTTGTTCTTGAAATTGAAACTTAGCATATTGTTATTGGATGTCCAAGTGTGGCCTCCTGGGAGTCTCCTTGTTGCTCAAATGTGGCTTCTGTCTAATCCAAACTCAGCAAATGAATGCATTACCTTCCTTCCAGTGTGGGACATGACTCCTGGGGATGTACTTCCTTGTAACTGAGGGATTACTACCAAGTGCCTGTTGGCAATGTGACTGGAAAAATACATTGATTAAAAAGGGTAAAAGGTATAGACAATTGCATTTATATTGCTAAGAGACTTCAAAATGAATCAGGAGGTCATCCCAGAGGTAATGCTTACGCACTTCTCAGTAGGAGCTCATAGAATTCCAAAGTGGATATCACCCCAAATAGTGGGGCTCCTGAGGGTTCTGGAGACACCCAGGTCCTATGTCAGGGCAGATAGTGGTAACACATTGTTGTGAGTATAATCAACAGCAATGAACCAAAATTTTGTGCCTTGCCAGTGAGCCATAATTTGGAGTTTGTGCTCCTGAGAGTAACAGAGTTGGACTCAACTATGCCTTCCATGCACATGGCTCATCTGTCCTTTCTATTCAAACCTATAATTGGTGTTGGAGTTTGTAAGTGTATGTCCAGAGACTTGAGTCTTTGGGCTGTCCATGTGCCATCTGGGCTCAGAACCTCAGTGAAATAGCAACTCCTACTCTACAGCTCATTGTACTCACCCAGGACAACTGGAGGAGAGATGATAATGGACAATGGCCATCCCAGGAAATGGAGAGAGTCTGCAGTTGCAGGAAGGAAAGTCCCATCCATCTTCCCCATGAGATATAAGCCCCCTCTCAATTGAAGGTGGAGTGAACATCACCATCCCAGGCTCCTCAGGAAAGGGGGAAGAGTTATGGACTAGAATGGACTTACTAGTATTCTACTGTAGACATATTGTGATTCAAGCATTGGAAGAAATTACAACATTGATGTGGAGCCAGTGGCCATGGGAAGCCCTGGGGGCAGGGATAGGGAAAAGCAGTTATAATACAGTGGCTTTTTTGGGACTTGGGAATTGTCTTGAGTGACATTGCAACAACAGATATAGGTCATTTTATATCATCATACAACATGCAGAACTGTGTGCGAGAAAGTGTGGTCTACAGGGTGAACTATGGTCCACGCTTAATGGCAAAGGCTTAGGGTATGTTTATCAATTGCAACTAATGTGACACACTAATGTAGGATGTTTATGAGGGAGGTTGTGGGAGGTGTGGGAAGTGGGGCATATGGGAATCCCTATATTTTTGTGTAACATTTATGTAATCTAAGTATCTTTTAAAAAATTTAAAAAAAAATTTTTTTAAGTACATGAAAAGATGCTCCACTTTACTATTTGGGAAGTGCAAATAAAAATGAAATTGAGATATCATTTCATCCCTACTGCCCTGACCACTTTAAAAAAACAACAGAAAACTACGAGTGTTGGAGAAGATGTGGAGTATTAAGAGCATTCATTCACAGTTGGTGAGAATGTAGAATGCTGCAGCCACTATAGAGAAGAGTTTGGCGATTCCTCAGGAAACTAAGTATAGGATTCACATATGATCCAGCAAACCCAGTACTAGGTATATACTCAAAAGAATTGAAAGCAGTGTCTCAAACAGACATTTGCACATTGATGTGCATAGCAGTATCATTTACAATTCCCAAAAAATGGAAGCTAGCCAGATGTCCATCAACCTATGAATTGGTAAGCAAATTGTAGTATATATATATATCTATATATACAGTGGGATGTTTTTCAGCCATAAAAAAGATTAAAGTCCTGATGCATGTAACAAAATATATTAACATTGAATACAATAACTTGAATGATATAAGCCAGACACAGAAGTAGAGATATTGTATGATCTCATTTTCATGAACTAATTTTAATAAGCAAACTCATAAATTTTTTCTAGAGTATAGGTTACCAGGAGATAGGTTAATAAGCAAACTCATATAAATTGTATCTAGAGTATAGGTTACCAGGACATAGACTGGTGTTAGAGAATGGGGTGTTGGTGCTTAACTTGCACAAAATTTCTATTTGGACAGATAGTTAAGGTCTGGAAAAGGTGGTGGTGATGATGGTAACACATAGTTGTGAACATAATAAACAGCAATGAACTGTATAGGTGAGTATGGTTAAATAGAGAAACTTTTGGATGTATATATTACTATAATAATAATTAAAAGATCAAGTATAGGACAGTACAGTACAGTGAACTCTATTGTAAATGATGGACTATAGTTGATAATCCAGGTATAAGAATGTTCTTTCATGAATTGTAACAAATGTATGATATTAATACAAGGTGTTAGTAATCGGTGTTAAAAATAGTATATATTTTTAAAAAGTTCTCTCACCAATTATAACAAATATTCTACACCAATTCCAGGTTAGGCAGTGTACAGTAATCATATATTTTACACATGATTATTTTCTATACTCACAACTTCTCTAACAAAAACATAATAAAAATCCAACAAGTTAATAATTATATCTAAATGACAATAAAAATATTACATGAAATGCCCTCTGTAACAAAGCTAAAAAGGCTTCTAAGGAAAAGTAAACTTTTCAAAAGAAAACAAGAAGACAAGCTGAACACTGATTAATTAAACTAAATTTTCAATTTATATGATGCAGATTAAAATAGTCTAAAATAATATCTGCAGAAGAAAATATTAATGAGAAAATATCAGTAAATTATAAATGAAAATATACAACAGGATTAATAAATTAGAACAATTGGACATTGTTATAGGTCCATTAGAATTTTTAAAAATTATAAATTAAATACAAAATATAATGCTAGCGGGCAGGAGACTCAGATTACAAAAATACTGTTATCCATTAGTTTCAAAATGTTCTGAAACTGACTAAGGAAGATTTATCAAACCTAAATTGTTCTACAATAACATAGAATCTGAACCAGTGGATAAAAATATTTCTACAAAAGAAAATATCCAGCTTAAATACTTTCAAAAGTGCATTGTGTTACTACCAAACACCAACCAGCAATGCAACTGGAAAAAGTCCTCAAATAAAAGGGGAAAAGGTAAAGGCAAATAAGTTTTTATAGCTAAGAGACTTTAAAGTGAGTTGGGTGGTTATCCCAGAGGTAACGCCTATGCCCAACTCAGCAGGATCTCATTGTCTGCCAAAATGGATACTATCCCAAATAGTGGGGCTCCTGAGGGCTCTGGAGACACCCAGGTCCTATGGTCATGGCAGATAGCTCCAGAGTTTGATGTCTTGCCAGTGGGCCCTACTTTGGTATTTGTTCTCCTGAGAGTGACAAAGTTGGCCTCAATTATGGCTTTCCTACACAGGGCTCATCTGTCCCTTCTATTTAAACCTATACTTCTTGCTGGAGTTTGTAGGTATACATCCAAGAGACTGGAGTCTTTGGGCTCTCCATTCACCAGCTGGGCCCAGAACCTCAGCAAAGTTGCAACACCTACTCTCCAGTACATTGGACTCACCCAGGACAATTAACAAGGAGACGAGGATTGACAATCACCACAACAAGGAAATGAGAGATGACAACTGCAAGCAAGAGAGTCCCATCCATCAACTGTATGGGACTGAAGTCTCCTCTCCTCCTCAGGATTGGAGAATAAACTATGGACTAGAGTGTACTTACTGGTATTCTACTATAGACATATTGTGATTCTAGTATTGGAAGAAATTACAACATTGATGTGGAAGTAGTGACCTCTGGAGGCTCTGGGGCAGGGAGAGAGAAAACAGTAGTTGTAATACGGGGGCTTTTTTGGGACTTGGAAATCATCCTGAATGACATTGTAATGACAGATGTAGGCCATTTTATATCATCATATAACATGCAGAACTGTGTGGCAGAGAGTTTAGATTACAATATGAATTATGGTCCATGCTCAGTGGCAAAGTCCCAGAATGTGTTTATAAATTGTAATGAATGTGTAACACTAATGAAAGATGTTTATGTGGGAGGTGTGTGGAGTGGGGCATATGGGGATCCCTATATTTTTTGTGTAACATTTATGTAATCTAAGTATCTTTTAAAAAATAATTTTTTTAAAAATAAAAATTTTTTTTTAAAGTTCATTGTGTAGAATTCCCATACAACAGCCCTTCACGAATACACTACACCATGGCGGAATATTTGTTACAGATTATGAGATAATATCATTAGACTTACCACCAACCATAGTTCATAGCATACATTTGGCACACTTTTTTAAAGATAATGACCCTCTCTAATAGTAAAACTTCAGTTGAAAAGTTATATAGAAATATTCTAAAATAATCTTCAGTTAAGAATATAGATTCAACTATATAAACCAAATGTGATAAAACCATAAGAACTGGATCAGAGTGAATGATTTCTACAGAACAAAAAACTCTGCTCTGGGATTAACATACTCACCAATAATAATTCCATTTAGAAATTATAAAGTAATTAAAAATAGTTTACATTTGGTATATTACCATGGGTCAAACTAGCAATCAGGTAGAGATGGTAATATGGTAAGATGGGGGCACCAGGCCTTAGTCCTTCCAAAAACAGCTATTAAACGTATAGGAACTGAGTGAAACAACTGTTTTGTGCCTCTAGAGCCTGGAAGAACACCGTAAAGCATCCAGGGAAGAATAGGAGGAAACAGCTTATGAACTGTTGAGAAGAACAGTGAGTTGCTCTCTCTGCACAATGTCCATGGGTACCCATTCCCCATGCTCATGGCTGGATGCCTTGAGGTCCAGTTCCTGGAAAGCTCGCTGGTGATAGAAAGGGACATAAAACTCTTTCTCCCCAGAGCAGGGTGAGCATAGCCAATCATTGATAAGAGCCTTTTGCTCAGCAAATTTGGATGCCTGTGTCCTGACTCTGAGCAATTGTTTCAGCCCATCCAAGATAAAAGCAACAGGAGACATTGTTTCAACCCCACTCTGAACAGGGGCAAAGGTGGTGAAGTTTTAAAGATACAGTGCTTCTTCATGGCCAAAGTTGGTGAAGATTTAACGATACGGTACTTCCTAATGGCCACAAGGGAAAGTTAACTGAAGCGTTGTATTTACTGGGTTGGAGACGAAAACACAGATATAGGGAGACATCTAAATGGTTTTTGACAGCCTTCCTAATCTTCTTCCCAGGGTCCTTTGAAGCTGGTATGCACTGCTTTCATGGATCCATGGCCTTGTTTTGCCTGGGATATACTGGTGTGGAAATTCACCCCTGGGGTGAACTTTACCCCAGAATTTGCCTTCTAGGCAAAAGCAGCTAGAGACAATGAAAAGAGTGTAAAACACTATAGAGGCAAAAGAAAACAAACTGAAGAGTTTGAGATTCCCATAGAAGGAACCAAGGAGAGGAAACTTTCTCCTGGCATTGAAATAACTACACAAAAAGTACAATCTTAAAAATTTCACCACATATCCATGACAAGTATCAGATGAAAATAGCAAAAACTCTGATCAATTCATCACAGGTTCTTCTAAAGCCCTAGAATAAGGTCGACAAAGTATCAAAGAAAGTTTTAACAAAAAGCCAGTCGACAATAAATCCTTAAACAAAGGGAAGAAACTGACCTTCAGAGAAAATTCATCAAGATAATCAGAGGTCTGGACATCATCAAAAAATTAGAAGTCATACTAAGAAACAGTAAGATATGGCCCAGTCAAGGGAAGAAATTAAAACTTCAGTGGAGACTCAGAAGTTTGAATATTTTAATGTTTTTTCATAATCTGTAACAAATGTTTCTAAACAATGCAAGGTGTTGGTGGAAGGGTGGTGTAAGGGAATTCTGCACACTATGCATGATTTTTTTGGTAAACTAACAACTTATCTAATGATCTATCTATCTATCTATATACAGAAACATATATGTATATATATATAATTTTAAAAATACACTAGAGGGATACAACAGCAGATATTAATAGAAGAAAGAATCAGCAAAGCAGTAGACAGAAAAGCAGATAGAGAAAAGTATGGAAAAATTTGAGCAGAACCTCAGGGATTGGAATGGCAACACAAAGTACACAAATGTATGTGCATGGTACCTCAGAAGGAGAAGAGGAGGAACAACAGGCAGAAAGAATATTTGAGAAATAATGTCCAAAATTTTCCCAACTCTTAGGAAAGACTTAAATACCCATTAAGTACTACAATGTACTCCAAACAGAATAAATCGTAACAGATCAATTATGCAATGTGTGAGATACATAATTATCAAAATGTTAAATGGCAAAGATAAAGAGAGAATTCTTAAAGCAAGAAGAGAAAAGAAATTTGTTGCAAAGAAGGGTTCTACAATAATACTAAGTACTAATAACTCATCAGAAACCATGGAGACAATAAGTCAATGGTATGATATATGTATGGTACTGAAAGAAAAAATGTCAACAAAAAATATTAATCCAGAAAAAATGCTCTCCAAAACTAAGGGAAAGTTTAAAATATTTGCAGGTAATCAAAAACTGAGAGAATTTGTCATAAGAGACTAGCTCTACAAGAAGTACTAAATAGTGTTCTGAAAGCTGAAAGAAAAAGAGGAGAGAATGGTTTGGAGCAATGTGAAGTAATGAAGATAATCAGGAAAGATAACTACAGGGTAAAAAGAGTAACAGAAAAAGATTAGACTTATAAAAAAACAAAAGATAAAATGGCTGAAATAAGGAATGCCTATACAATAATAAATGCTAATAGATTAAACTCCCCAATTAAAAGACACAGATTGGCAGAATGGATTAATAGACTTTAAATGCAAAAATCAAGAAAAAGTCATCAGATTATAAAAGAAAGGAAAATACCACATTTTTAGGTGATTTGATTGTATTTTAAGAAAGCTGATGAAATTACCAAAAAGCTGCTAGAAATAATTGAATTTAGCAAGTTTGAAGGTCACAAGGTCATTGTATACAAATAAATTTTGTTTCTATTTGCTAACATGAATTGTCAGGAAAAAAAATTTATAAAAAATTACCATTTACCATCATATCACAAACATTAAATACTTAGGGATTAATCTGAAATAATGTGAAGACATGTATAATGAACCATAAAACAATCCTGAGAGATTTTAGAGAGTTCTATATAACTTGAAAAAGAAATTGGGTTCATATTTTGGAAAGGTAAATAATTTCAAGATGCCATTTATTACAAAATAATTGTACAGATTAAAATCAATCCCAATCAAAACTCCAACAGAGCTTTGTTGTTGAACTTGACAAATTGTTCCTAAATTTCTTTTAGAAATATCACAAGAGAAATAGTAAAGGAATGAAAGAAAGAAAAAAACTAAACTTACCAAAACATCTATGAAAAATAAGAAAACAATTGGAGAAGCAAAATACCTGATTTAAGACTTATAAAACTGGAATAATCAATCTAGTGTGGTATTGGTAGAAAGAGAGACAAATCAAAGAAACATAGAAAATGTTCTGAAATCAATCCTGTGTATGTGTGTGTAACTGACTTTTGACAAAAGTACAAGGACTATTCAGTGAAGAAATGATATTATTTCAAGAAATGACACTAAAACATTTGAAACCTGTATGAATAAAAGGTCTTTGATCTAGACTTTGTATCTTATTAAAAAAAAACTCAAAATTATCATACACATAAATATAAAGAAAAAAGTATAAAACTTGTAGAAGTAAACACAGACAAAAATATCTTCGACCTTATGTTAGACACAGATATTTTAGGTAAGTAAACAGAATATCCCTCTATAGTAAATAATTTATTTTAGTAAACAATTGCTATATTGGATTTAAACAAAATTGCTAGGGAATGGTAAGACAAGCCACAGCCTAGGAAAAATCATTTTCAAATCATATTTCATGAATAAACATGCATTCACAATACACAAAATATTCCCAGATCCAATTCATAATAAAATTAATAATTTAATGAAAACTTATAAGCAATATATTTGAACACACAATTCACCAAACTTACACAGATGGCAAATAAAAACAAAAAATATTTTCAGCACCATTTGTTATGTGGAAAATTCAACTTAAAACCACAATGTCATGCCTCTATGCCCTTATTAAAATGACTTTTAATAAGAAAGATGTATGCATATGTTAGAGAGGATATGGATAATCCATAATTCTCATAAGCTGGTGGTAGGAATGAAAACTAGTAAAAACTCTTTGGATATTAGTATAGAAATTTCTTAAAAGATTAAATATACTCTTACTATATCATCTAACTATTCCATTCCAAGGTATTTACCTAAGAGTAATGAAAGCTTAAGTTTATATAAATGCTTGAATACAAATATTCAAACAACTTTATTTGTAATAGCCTCACTCTGGAAACAAATCAAAGGTTTACAATATGGTGAAATGTTAAGTGAATATCTAAACAATGCAATATTATTCTGCAATAAAGAGGAATCAACTATTGATATATGCTACAGTTTAGATGAATCTCAAAATTATGCTGAGTGAAAGAAACTAAGAAACCAAAAATAAAACCAAACAAAAACAAACAAACAAAAAACCCCACTACATACTGCATAATTGAATTTATGTTAAACTCTTGGAAAAGGTGATAAGTGGTTGCCTGGTGAGTAAAGAGGTTGGGGTAGGGACATGAATGAAGCATTATAACAAGATTCAAGGATGCTTTTAGTGTGATCAGAATACTGTTTATCTTGATTATGGCAATGCTTTCACCAGTGCATATAAATATCAAA
Organism: Cabassous unicinctus; assembly: GCA_029593785.1. NCBI lineage: Eukaryota > Metazoa > Chordata > Mammalia > Cingulata > Chlamyphoridae > Cabassous > Cabassous unicinctus. The sequence goes on along the minus strand of JAQZBX010084911.1, from coordinate 4,069 downwards.
CATAAATTGCACTCCTTAAAGGCACACATTTATTGCATGTCAATTATAGATTAATAAAGCTGCTTAGAATTTAAGAATGAAATGCTTCTATTGCATTAAATCTTCATTCTATTATGAAAATTATCAATTATTAATTTAGCTAATTATAAAAATGTTAAGTAAAATATTTATGGCTCCTTTTCCTTTGGGAAGGGTGCACATCTGGTTTTGGTGAGTTGTATTCAAATTTCTATAGATTTTTTAAATAGTAGTAGAAAATTTTCTTAAATTATTATCTGACAGAGTTAAAGATGTGAAGTTACATAACCTTGAATATTTATCCATTCAATCATCCATTCTTTCAGTTTTTATTTTATTCAGCACAAGTCCTACAATTTATATCTCTTATTGGACAGAAAAAGGTAATGGAAATATTTCCTATCTGCTAGATTACATACTTCAACAAACAAAAACCCTCCAAAATGTTATAGTGCTAAAATGCAATCCACATAAATTGCACTGATTTTGAGCTAAGTACAGGATGAATCATGTGACCCATAGTAACCAAAATCAGGAAGAATGATTCTGCTTTCTCTTCTTCAGATCTTGCTTGACATCTTTGTTCCTTGGACTGTATATCAGGAGGCTCAACATGAGGATGATAATAGTGTCAATGATGGATGCTACTTTACTTTTCTCCATGGAAGAGATGGCACTGGGTTGTTGATAAATGAAGAAAACAGTACCAAAATACAAGCACACCTTTGTCAGGTTGGCAGCACATGTGGAGAAAGTTTTCTGGCATCCCTGTACCATATGAATCATAAAGTGATTGAGATGATGTAGATACATGAAACCAAGACAATCAAGAATGTTAATGACAATTATAGAGCCACATAAGCCAAGAAGAACCAATCGGTTTATAAAGGTATTTTAACTTGTAGGGACAAGGGGAGGCATCAAAGGAAAAAAGTCATTGATCTCATTTGAACCACAGAAGGACAACCTAAGAGTCGTTGTTTTTGAGTGATGGCATGCACTACACCCCACAAGTAGGACTACAACAGAACAAGTGCACAGACATTGAGAGACATGCTAACAGAAAATAAGAGAGGTTTACATTTGGCAATGAAGTGGTCATAGGCCAGAGCATAAAGAAGGAAATCCTTCGTGGTACAGAAAAGAGACAGGAAGAAGAAGTAAGTAGCACCCACAGAAGGAAACTGTATGGTCTTCTTTCAAGAAGGTCAGCAGAGTCATGAGTGCAATTGTGGAAGAATAGCAGATGTTCAGCAAGAAATGGATTTGGAGGAAGGAATACATGGGAGTATAGAGGTGGGTGTCAGTCCTGGTAATTACAATCAGGCCAAAGTTCCCAATCACTGCCAAGATGTACAGGATCAAAAAGATGAGAAATAGCATGATCTGCTCCCTAGATATCCTCTGAATCCAAGTAGAACAAATACTGAGGCAGCCATAATATTTGCCATTTTGTTATTTAGCCGATCTTTTCTGACTCCAGGGCCTATTCTCTTGGCTCCCACATTGAGCACTGTTGCCTTTGATCCATTAACTGAAATCTATATAGATGACAGTATATAAGGTCACACGAAGTTTTTACTTGGATTATTATCCTTTTCTGCAAAACATTCCCTGTACCTGTTAGAATTCCACCCAAATCTAAGTTACCTGTCATGAAATCTAATTCTGCCTAGGTTAATATTGATGATTTTGGAAAGTGAGAAATAAAAGTGTATAGTTCTATCACTTTTATTATCTAGTTTGTGTGACAGAAGTCTTGATAGAAATGATTGCCTAGAAGCATTCATTACTAATATTAGCTGATTTTCCTATCAGTTTCCCCAGGGTGTCACAAACTGATTCTTCATATCTGGAAATAAGGTAGAAAATCTCATGTAACATTACACATGGATATCGCAATAGTTACAGTCCCTCTTTGTCATCAGAAAATTCTAACTCTTAAATTGGAGAAAGGTTAAGGAAATGAGACTGTAAAATTAATGTGATATTATAGTATGTGCACTTAATTCTAAATTAAGAAATAATTTTGCACTCTTATTCTGCCAATAACCCAATGAAAAAAGTTGAACATGCTTTGTAGTGGTATTCCATAATGAAATAGATCCAGTAGGTTTCCCACACCACCCAGAGTCCTAATCACTTTACACATAATATCTTATTTGACATATATGTTAAGCCATATGAAGAATTTGGTATAATTATTCTCATTTTAGAGAAGAAAAATGAGACTGGGTGAGACAATTTATCCAAGATCACACAGTTATTAAATGGAGGAGCCATGATTTGAACTGGTTAATTTTGCTACAGAGTCAATGTCATTATGCTTACTTATTAGATAAGTGAATAAAATATTTATACTCAAATACTTTGGTTTTTAAAAGTGAAATTGAATAATTTTTTCCCTATCATACATGATGTACTCTTATTTTAATTTGCATCAGAATTCTTCAACTAAAGACTTTCAATCTACTTCTTGTTGGATGATTTCCTTTTAGACTCTTGTGTTAAAGAAACACATTTTCTGGGTGATATGTCATAGAAAAGCAATGGGGCATTGTGATTAAAATCAGGGACTCTGGTGCCAGAAGCTTTTGGTTCAAATACATTGGCTTCACACTATGTGTTTCTTTATATCAGTACCCAGAAAATTTAAATGTGGATAATAAAGTTGTGCTTGTTTGTGAGTATTAAAATATTTTATAGATAAAAACACAATGGAGAGTTCCTGGCATATCATAAGTATTGTATTTAATAATATCATTAAATTTAGCATCTATTATTACCCAGCAGTATTTCAATTGAGATCTGGTGTCTTCACAAATTAGTTTCAGTTTATCAGTAAGTTGTAATTGATTTAGATTTCCACTGAATAATTTACAGGGACTTTCCACAAACATTTTATATTTTCAATAAAATAAACCTCATCTAAATGTCCTGTGTGCCTTCCTTCTTTTCCTTACTACCTCCCAGATGTTTAATCAATTCTATATTTAGAAATAACCACACAAAATTGCATAGAACATTTTTTCCAGAAACGAGAATGAAGATTAAAACATAAACTGATAGAAACCAAACCAGAGGAATCCTGGCCATTGAACATACTAGGAGTAAAAGAGAACTTTAAATCAACTTTCTAATAGGCTCATTTATTTAAAGGAAACCATTGGTAAATAACTAAAGAAACTAGGAAACTAATGCAGGAAATACTAGAATATGTATAAAGAGATAGAAGTAATGGGCATGAGACAAATATAAATTCTGTAGCTTAAAATAAATGAAATGAGAACTCAGAATAGGGATTCAACAGCAGATTTGAGCAAGAAGAACAAATCAGTGAACAAGAAGAAAGGAAAACTGAAATTGTCTATTATGAGGATCACAAATATAAAAGGATTAAGAAAATAACTGACCTTAAAGAACCTATGCAACACCATCAATAGAACCTACATACATATTCAGTGAGTCCCAGAAGGTGATAAGAGACAGAAAGGAATAAGGAGAATATTTGAATAAATGGTGGACAATTTTTTAAAAATTTGAAGGAAAACCTATATCTACACATCCAAGAATCTTCACAAACTTCAAAGAAGATTCTTTAAAGAGATCCATAACGAGGCTCATTATATTAAAAAAAAATGTCCAAATCTAAAAACAGAGAATTTTAAAAAAATGAAATTGGCTCATTACCTTCAAATGATATCATAGGACTAACAGCCAGTTTCACAATGGAAATCATGGATTTTGGATGGCTGTATGATGATATATTTAATTTGATGAAAGAAAAAAAAAGGTCAAAGAAGATTTCTTTTTTTTTTCAACTCATCTTTTTTATTTATTTTCTCTTTTTTAATATATATTTTAAAAGATGCTTAGATTACATAGATGTTACACAAAAATTACAGGGATTCCCATGATCTCCACCTCCCATACCTCCCATAACATCTCACATAAACCTCTTTCATTAGTGTGGCACATCACCTGCAATGGATATACACATCCTGGGGCTTTGCCACTAAGCATAGACCACAGTTCACATCATAGGCCACAC
>JAQZBX010084910.1:0-13197 GCA_029593785.1 Cabassous unicinctus | reverse complement strand
CCTAAAATATTGTCTGTAAGAAAGTAAAGAAGAAGAGAAAAAGAATTTAAAAAGCATGGAAAAGAAACCATAAAAGAAATAGGAAAAACAAATAATATGAGTGAAAAATCACAAAAAAATTAAAAGGAAGAAGAATAACAAAGGTGGAAGAAAAAAGTAATAGGAAAGTAGTAAAACAAAATAAATGTCTGGAAAGATGAGAAAGGAAGAAAGAAAATGAAGACCAAGCAAGAGAAGGTGGGATAAAAAAAAAAAAGAAATAGAAGAGGGAAAAATGGAACAAAGAAAAGAAATAAAGAAGGAGAAAAAATAAAAGAAAAAAAGAAAGTATAAGAAAAATACAGAAATTATAGACCTCTCCCTCAATGCACTAACTGTATAATGCTGCCAATGCCCATCAATCAATTTCTACATCTGGGTACCCTCCACAGGTAAGGTACCCAGATGTAGAGAAAAAAAAAAAAAGGATTAAACAGTAAAAAAAAAAAAAATAGGTTAAAAAAACCATTAATCTAAGTTTCCTGTGATGAAGTTGCTTGTACCCAAGCTCCCGTTCCCCCAGGGATCCCAGCTGGTTGCCTGACGACATGCTGGATCACTCCCTGGTACCTTCTCTTTCAGACCAGTTGGATGCCTGATCTCTAGCTGCCTTTCCCAATCCCCCTTTCCCTCTGTGGCAAATACTATTGATTTATGGATGTGATTGTGTTTGATACTAGTAGTCTAAGGAGGTTAATGTATGTTGGAGGGCTGCTGTAGGATGATACAGGTAATGCATAACAGTGATTTTTGTTGTGGATGAGGATTGTGGTTAATAAGACATACAAAAGTGTTCTATTACAAGGTGTTAAGAATGTAGTGATACAATGGAAAAATATAACTAAAGCAATTTAAAGACCAGAGTTGACAAAAACAGAATAATGTTTTTGAAACAAAAGCAAAGAAGGAGCTATGTTAATACTAAAGGTAAAATACATGGGTTTGGTTTTCTGAGATATTAATATGATTAAGCATGTTTTAGTCTTTGTTTTCTTCAATAATAAAGAGACCTTGACTATGTCATTTAAGAAATCTCTGTTCATGTATGTATGTTTCTGAACATTCAAGGAAAACTAAGTTTGCTGTTCGAATTAGATGAGTTGAAAGTGCCTGGATAGAGCTCATTAAGAGTAATGATTCTTTTGTTAATAGCCGCCATTCTAATGGGTGTAAGATGGTATCCCATTGTAGTTTTGATTTGCATTTCCCTAATAGCTATTGATGTTGAGCATGTTTTCATGTGCTTTTTGGCCATTTATATTTCTTCCTTGGAGAACTGTCTTTTCAGGCTGTTTGCCCATTTTTTAAAAATGGGTTGTGTGTCTTTTTAATTTTGAGGAGATCCCATTTATCTATTTTTTCTTTTGTGGCTTGAGCTTTGGGTTTGAAGTTCATGAAACCATTTCCTATTACAAGGTCTGATAGATGCTTCCCTACATTATCTTCCAAGGTCTTTATGACCTTGGTTCTTATATTTATATCTTTGATCCATCTTGAGTTGATTTTTGTATAAGCTGTGAGATGGTGTTCCTCTCTCATTTTTTTGGATATGTATATCCATTTCTCAAAGCACCAATTTTTGAAGAGGCCATTCTCTCCCAATTGAGTGGGTTTGGTAGCTTTGTTGAGTATCAGAAGACTGTATATGCGAAGATCTGTATCCGAATTTGGTTCCATTAGTTGGTATGTCTATCCTTGTGTCAATACCATGCACTTTTGACCACTGTAGGTTTGCAGTATGTTTTCAAGTCAGGTAGTCTGATACCTCCAATTTCATTTTTCTTTTTTGATATGTTTTTGGCTATTCAGGGCCTCTTACTGTTTCAAATAAATTTTGTAGTTAGTTTTCCCAATTCATTAAAAAATGCTCTGTTGAATTTATTGGGATTGCATTAAATCTGTAGATTAATTTGGGTAAGATAGACATCTCAATGATGTTTAGACTTCATATCCATGAATATGTTTAGAGAGGATGTGGAGAAATGGGAACCCTCATCCACTACTGGTGGGAATGTAGAATATTCCAGCCATTGTGGAGGACACTTTGGTGGTTCCTCAGAAAACTAACTATAGAACTTCCATATGATCCAGCAATTCCAATGCTAGGTATACACCCAGAAGAATTTAAAGCAAAGACACAAACAGATGCGTGCACACTGATGTTCGTAGTGACATGATTCACCATTGCCAAAAGTTGGAAGCAACCCAGGTGCCCATCAATAGATGAATGGATAAACTAAATGTGGCACATACATGCAATGGAATATTACTTTGCTGTAAGAAGGAATAAAGAGCTAAAACACGGGATAACATGGATGATTCTTATGGGCCTTATGTTAAGTGAAGCAAGCCAGTCATTGAAGGATCAACAGTATATGACCTCACTGATGTGAATTAAGCTAATTGAGCAGACTCAGAGAGATATTGTCTGGAAGATAGGTTTACAAGAAATAGAAAGGGAGAAGAAGGTTGTGAGTCTACACCCATATGGACATAATCTATGGTTAGGTGAAAGTGTGTAGTTGTGTATTGAAGAGATATGACAAGAGGATTGTGATATTATTTGGTTGGGTGGTTCAGGTTTGACAGGTGGGTAGAGTGGGAAGTGAGGGTTGGAAGGTCCAGGGAACTGTGGTAGAGTTGGGAGAGGGAACAGGTGAACCCTGGGGATTCGTAGGTATGTGGTTGAAAGTACAAAGTTGGGATTGCTCTTATGGCAATATGACAAGGAAGGATTACTGGTTTAGGGTATTAGATGAGGGGGACATTTAGTACCGGATACAGCTGGAGCAGGCTTCTAGGGAGTGTGTGAGTGATCATTCTGTCATAATGTTTTGTATCAGTGGGTTGAGACCCACATAATAAGCAGGAAGGAGTTGGAATCCCGTCCTTGGGATGACCGATTTGGTCACAAATAGACAGATGGGGCTCTCTTGACAGCATGGGCAATTCCTAATAGGGGAGGACAAACCAGTGTGACAATAGATCAATGTTGTTGCATGTAACTATGAATATTTTCATCCAAGGACTGAAGCCAGGGGGCTGCCATGGGCCCCAAGGGGAGGGTCAAGGAGGAAAAGAATAGATTGAATAGGGGGTATTTAATGGTCAGTGGAGGTGTTCTACATGATATTACAATGACGGACACAGGTCATGGTATATATCATCAAAATTTATAAAAGTATAAGGTCTTAAATGTAAACAATAATGTAAACCATTGACCATGTTTAGTAGGTATGTTTCACTATTTGTATCAGTTATAACAAAGGTACCATCCACATATAAAAAGGTATTAATATGGGGGGGAGGAAAGGGGGATGTTTTGGATATTTGAGAGTTTCCAGTATTCTGTGTGTGACTTTGCTGTTACCTAAAATTTCATTGAAAACAAAATGAAAAATAGTGAGACACTAAGGAATGAGTGGGGGAAGGTGCCACGGTACAGGCAGGACACCAGATACTGTGGTGATGAAAGGCAAAATGTCAAAAAACTTTTAAAAAATATTTTAAATTATTTTTAATATAACAATCTTTTAATTTTAGTTCATTTTTAGTTTTTTAAATATTTTTACTTATTTTATTTCATATTTTTAAACCTATCAATATTGTTTCATTTTTTATTAATTGTATTTGGTCATTGTAATCTTCATTTTGAAAGGTTACAACTGGGGTCGGGGAGGATCATTGGTGTGGGGTGTCTGTGATGGGGGATGCATGGGAGGAAGTTCACACGAGCATACATATAAGATATATAACAATGTTCAAATGTTCATGGGGTACTGTCACAGTGGGTGTTAACTCACACAATAAGCAAGAGAATTCTGAGTTCCCATCCTTGAGAGCCCTGCAATATTCTCTAAGGGAGCAGCAACAGTCCCCCACGTGCAGGGGCAGTGACTGGTGAAGGAGGATGATCCACTAATGGACCCTTGATATTGATGACTTGGCTTATGAGGTTTTGCTTTGGAAATTGAATTTTAGCCTCTTGTTATGGGGTGCCTAAGGGTTACCTCCTGAGACCCTCCTTGTTACTCAAATATGGCCTCTCTCTTAGCCAAACTTAGCATATGAATGAATTACCTTCCCTCCAGCATGGGACATGACTCATGGGGATGAGACTCCCTGGCACTGAGGGATTTGTATCAAGCACCAGCTAGCAATCCAACTGGAAAAAGACCTCAAATAAAAGGGGGGAAAGTTAAAGACAAATGAGTTTATATCACTAAGAGACTTCAAAGTAAGTAGGGAGGTCAACCCAGAGGTGTCACTTAAGCACATCTCAACAGGATCTCATAGACTGCCAAAGTGGATGTTACCCCAAATATTGGGACTCCTGATGGCTCTGGAGACACCCAGGTCCTATGGTAAGTGTGGATAGCTCCAGAGTTTCAGGGCTTCCCAGTGGACCCTACTTTGCAGCTTGTGCTCCTGAGAGTGACAAAGTTGGACTCAGTTATGTCTTCCTTGCACATGGCTCATCTCTCCCTTCTATTTAAACCTATACTTGGTGCTGGAGTTTGTAGATGTACATCCAGAGACTCGAGTCTTTGGGCTGTCCATGTGGCAGCTGGGCCCAGAACCTCATCAGAGTTGCAATACCTACTCTATAGCTCATTGGACCCACCTAGGACTACTGGTGGGGAGATTATAATGGACAATGGCCATCCCAGGGAATGGAGAGAGTCTGCAGCTGCAGGCAGGATAGTCCCATACATTCTCTGCATTCAATTGGGGGAAGAGTGGGCGTCGCCATCCCAGAATCCTCAGGATTGGGGGAAGAGTTTTGGACTAGAGTGGACTTACTGGTATTCTACTATAGACATATTGTGATTCTAGCAATGGAAGAAATTATGACATTGATGTGGAGCCAGTGACCTGTGGAGGCTCTGCGGGCAGGGAGAAGGGAAAACAGTTCTATTACGGGGGCTTTTTGGGGACTTCAGAATTGTCCTGAGTGATGTTGCAGTGACAGATATAGGCCATTTTATATCATCACATAACATGTAGAACTGCGTGGGAGAGAGTTTAGACTACAGTGTGAACTATGGTCCATGCTTAATGGCAAAGCCTCAGGATGCATTCATCAATTGCAGTGAATGTGCCACACTAATGAAGGATATTTATGTTGGAGGGTGTAGGTGTGGGGATGGAGCATATGAGAATTCATATATTTTTAATGTAACATTTATGTAATTTAAGTATCTTTTAAAAAATAAAAAATAAAAAAAATAAAAAGAGTAATGGTTCCATAACTTCTTGAGTTGTATTTTGTCTGTTATTTTAATTTTTGAACTTGAAATAAAGTTTGAAAAAATTTATAACATCTTAATGCAAACATGAGTATAACATTTAACAAAACTTTATGGTAAATAAACTTTATTGCAATAATGTGAGGAGATGTATGTGTAGCCTTGAGAATGGAAGGGAACATAATTGTTATCAGTGACATTTTTGGCATTAATTTAATTACAGCATTTCAATTTGAAACCTACCCCTGTTTTTTCTGCTATTTGATACTGGGACTGGGTTCACCAAACTACATTTCATGGTCTGTCTTGTACTCCTTGATGGGAAGAACACTTGAGGTCTTTCGGTTGTGATCAAGAGACAGAAAAGAAATTTGTGTTTTACTGTTTTGTTCTAATCTTTAATCTGTCTTTTTTCTATTTGTCTTGAGAGATATGACATCTGATATTTGAGATAGCATCATTTGTAACAATGTTACAAGACTGGCTTTACTTATATTGTCTACTTTTGAGTTTAGGGGTCACTTTCACTATTACTGAGTACTTATATTTTAGACTTTTGATAGATTCCCTTTTGTAGTATTTTTTGTATGTATGTATGTGTATTTGTTACTCTCATTGCAAAAATCAATATCCTTTCAAAATTCTAGATAAATAATACAAAGTACAAACTGCATAATTTTAATATAGTTTTTAACAAACAGTAAAAATTTAGATATAATATGTAGGGATATATATTTACTTTAGTAATGCAATACAAAAACCAATGAAATGATTATCATCAAATTAATTTGGCAAAAACAACAGATGGGTACCCTTCAAAGGAGTCAGGTCTGACTTAGGAACTGTTACAGACTGGAAGAATTTAGGGAGAAATAATAGCTAATGGCAGCTTGGGGAACCTGGATATGATTTTGAAACAGAAAGAGACCATGTGAAATGTTGATTTCTTCATTCTGATAATTATATTGTGGATATATAAAAGACTAATATCATGGGATATTGGGGGAGGGATACATGTAATAAATAATTTTATAACTTTCTTGTATGTCTAAAAGTAGTTCAAAATAAAAGTTGCAAGTTTCAGAGTAACGATTATCTTTGAGTTAGGCAGTGTGTAGTGATTGAGAACAGCCACAAGACAGCACAGCAATGCTGACAATGTTTTATTTCTTACTGTGGGTGGCTGTTACACAAGTAGTTTCATGTGTGTTTATTTTGTGATGATCATTTAAATGCTATAGATTTTTGTTTGGTACTTCTATGCATTATATCATTGTCTACATACAAAAAGAAAGAGATTGAAAACCACTTATGAGTCACTCTTGCAACTCTGATATTGCCACTGTCTTTAAGTTATAAAGTCAATTAGATTCTTATAATCCCTTTAAACTAAGCCTTAGTCACAAGGAACCTGTGTAGTCACTTTGAACATGTCTTTGCAAGCCTGTCTTGGGGAATCAGGTGTCAGATGTGCATTAACTTGTGAAGCTTGATCTCAGCCTGTCTCCAGAAATCCAGGATTTTGGAATCCAAGTCCAGAACATTGCCTCCAATGGCAATGTTAAATATACTTCTTAAAACAGTAACCTGGAAAAAAGGGCATATTAAGCATTTAAGGAAAATCTTACAGAAAATATTTGCAAAGAAATGTGACCAAACAAGGAATTCTTTCCTCTACATGGTAATAAATTGGTTAACTTTTTTCATTTAGTGTGAAAAAATAAAAAGGTGGACAATGCCTAAGAAATATATTTAAGATGATATTAATATTCTTTTGTTATTTGATAATTACAAAATTTATCTGAGAAATATAAGAAAGAAAACATCTAGGCAAATTATCTGTTAGCAACAAACTGACTCATTGTGTTTGTATTTGTATTTGATTCATTGTATTTTTTTCTGATTGCCTCTGTAGCACTTGTAAAGTAAAAGTGAGATATACCATGTAAAGCACAGTACCTGTCAATGAAAACTATGGCATATAGAACAGTTATGAGTTTATAATAGTTAACACCCAAGGGCTTTCACCCAAAACCAGCTAAGAACATAAGTGTTTCACTCATCTTCCTCTATTTGTAATGATGTAGATATTATGGTGTCCCAAATTGTACTGGAAGCCAGACACACTGTGGTTGGTGAACTACCCCTCTCTCACAGGAAATATTTATGTGTTCTGAATTTCATCAGTGAGCACTTAATTGAGATGTACCTGGGTGATAGAGGTAATAATATTGACAATGGTGATGAGAATAATAATTATCAGAAACCTAAACTACCAGGAAAGAGTTCTGCTTATATGATCACATTGAATACCTACATAAAGGAAGAAATTGAGGCACAAAGAGGCTAAGTGACCAGCACATTACATAAGCAGGGAAGCAAGTGTTGAACCCCAGCTCATCTGTGATATTATACACAGCCACACACTGTTTCTAATAATGATGAGATAACAGTAAATGTTTGCTCAATGCTGAAAGTACTTAATGGCAAAAAGAAAAAGGAAATCACCATTGTACTTTCAAAGTTACCCATAATAAATTTTTTTTTTGTTAACATTTTATTTTATTTTATTCCCCTACTAACACATACGCTTTTAAGGAATGCATCAAGGAAGTTAGAACACAGTCATGAACTAACCACAAGGTTGCAGAAAGATGACATTAAAGCATTGCCATAGCAATTCCTACCAAAGTCTAGATGGAATCAGAAAATAACAGAGATTTGTATAGCTTTATGGATTTCTTCTCCCTGCAAAGACACATCAGGAACCCAAGGATTAAAGAGGGAAAGTGTATAAGGCTCAGATATAATCATCACTGGTTTATCAATACCTGAGGTGTAAGCTATTTAATCTATCAAGAGAAAGTCTGGTGAGAGTTGTATCTGGAGAATCCAAAGGCAGATTTTAAAGGGTCAGGGCACCCTTTTTCTCAAGGAATAATAGAATTGAGCTACAGTTATTGATTCAGGAAATCTCTCCTCTAAGAAGACTCTCCCCTTTCTTGACTTTGGATTTCCTCTTAGCAAGAAAGAATACTGTAGCACAGAGTCATTAGATGGCATGCCCACCTAACTCAGTCCAGAAATTTGAAAAAGCCAAGATTCAAATTCCAATTGGTTTAACTCCAGGAAAACATTTATAACACTCCTCTGAATTGCCTCTGAGTTTGGGGTGTGGAGGTTGAAATATACATCAATTAAATAGGCAAGTGGAAAAACAAACTTATGAAAACCAATAGGAGAAGAATAATCATTTATGGGGCATACACAAAGTTAGTGACAGAGCATTTTAGTGAAACCTATAAGAAAAGAGAAAAATCTCACAGATTCCATTTTGGACTGAAGGAATGGCATTTTTCCAGAAGAAATTGGAACTCAGCTTGTCACTAGAGTAACCATCACAAAGCCCAGAGTAGATACAGGATCTTTTAGGTGTAGGAGTGTCTTTAACTTCTAATCTTAGATGCCAAATCATGACGCATAATACAGAAAACACCATAATGATAATAACATTATTTGTACTGTAGTTAATTGCCCAAATAAACCAATCATTTAAATAAATAACTTTGAAAATCTATTATATGCTTCCAATTATAGACATTGAATAAATATTGATGAATATGATATATTTCACTCTCATGTGTTATGATAAGGCTGGAGTAGGAGTTGATAGTAGTTGCTGTTGTCATTTTTGATGTCATTACTGTAGACATAATTTTAGTTAATCTAGTGAATGCTTATTGCTTTATATGTTAAGTATACTTCATGATTATTTAGCATACATGCTTACATTAAGTTCATAAACACAGTCACAAGGAGGTTCTATCCTAAAATTCTAAAATATCTGCTTAATTCATTAATTTTCCAGCTCTCAAAGATGACAACTCAGCCTCTCCTCTCTGCTACACCTTTAAACAGCCTCTCTTTCCTCCTCAACAAATGCTCTCCTTGCTCATACTTGCACTTAGAAAAGTAGCAACTGTCAGAAGAGAACCAACTTCTGTTATATGTGCTCTGCCTTAGTTCCTGTTACCTTTTGCTATTGTTTATGACCAAGTTTCTAAAAAGGTCAACCACTACATGTCTACATTTTTTTATATGGTTCTACCTTCAAGGCTTATCCTTCTGACATCTTCTCCATTTCTCATCCATCAACAGTTTTCTCTTTCTATTGAATTGTACCCTTGAGCTTATTAGTAGCTACAGCATCTTCAGATGGGGTAAAAAAAACTTCCTTGACACAGTTTTAATTTCTTAGGCTGCTCAAGCAAGTACCATAAAATAGGTTGGCTGAAAACAATGGGAATTTATTAACTATGGTTTTGAAGCTTAAAAAAAGTCAAAATCAAGATTTCATCAAAGCAATGCTTTCTCTGGGGCTGCCTGCTGGCAATCCTTGGCTCCTCTGTCACATGACAAGGCACAAAGTGACATCACTGTGTCTCTCACTTTTCTTCCTGATTCCATTAATATAGCTTTCTGCTTCCTGTGACTTTCTTTCTCTGAGTCTAAATTTCATTCTCCTATAAAGAACTCCATTAATAGGATTAAGACCAATCCTGATTGAGGGAGACACAGTTTAATTGAAGTAACCTCATCAAAAGGCCCTACTTCCAATGTGTTTTCACCTACAGGAATGGATTAAATTTAAGACATTGTTTTTCTGGGGTATATATTTTAATCCAATTATAAATTGCATTTGCTATAAATGATTTTACTTCTTTCTTTAAACAACTTCTTCATTTCTGACTGAAGTGTCACTTCCTTTTAATGCATCATACTACATTTTTAGTCTCATTTGCTTCATAACTGACACTAAGTACCAAGGGTTCAGTATCAAATTTTTTATCTTTTCTACATGTTCTCAGCTAATCCTGATTTAAATACTCTTTATTTTTGGAAGACTACCATATTACACCTCTAATCCAGAATTTTATTCTGAACTCCAATTTGATTTATCACTTTAATATCTAATAGACATTTAAATGTATCTTGTCATCAACTGAATTATTCATTCCTCCAACAACAAAATGTCACTTTGGCAATCTTCCAAATCTCAGTATACAGAAATTCCATTTTCTAACCCCCTAGGCCCAAACCATTAGGTTATCCCTCATTCCATCGTCTTTGTCAACAACAATCTTAACAAATCTTTTCGGCTTTTCATCAAAAATATACCAGAATCTACCCCTATTAATTCACCTTTGTCAAGCCATCTTTGTTTTTCATTTTTGAAGAAGTCTACATTGTTTTCTTGTGCCCAGCCCTGCTGCTGTCTCTATTCTCCACACTAGAGCCACACTAATATCTTTTGTAATTTCAAAATCTTCATACTACACCTTTACTGAAAACACTCCAAGGGTTTCCATCTCACTCAGAATTTAAACCAAGCACCTCCAAGAACAGCTGTAGGATCACACAGGACTGAATATATGAAACTCTTTGCCACAATGGGTTTCTTGCTTCATCTAGCCTAGTATGCTTCTGTTACAGTACTACAGAAAGTTGTATGTTAGCTCTCTCTGATTTTAAATATTAAATATTTTCTTATGTTTGAATAGATAGACAATTTTAAGTCATGCATACATTCATATTGAGCTTAATTCATTTCATTCACTATATTAGCATTTGAAAGGAGATGAAAAAAAAATCAAAGATCTAATAGTCTGGTGAAATTCTGTAATAACATGTACAGTAAAATTGTGTGATTTCTCTACTTTGCCACTTGTGGATTGGTATTGTTATACTTTATTGCTACACAAGTAATCTGAATTTTATCACCAAATGTATGGTAGTTTTGGGGAATTTTTATTTGCTGTTTTTATTTAGGGTAAATATAGTTGCTGTGAACTCTGAATATCTGTTTCTCCTGCCCCTTCCCCAGAGTCAGGGACTAAGACCAAACAAATCTTTTAATTTATGTATTAATAAATAATTTTTGATAGTCAAGAAATCTCTGCATAAATCATGAATTGTCTTGTTTTAGCCTAATGAGGAAGCATCCAGACAGAATGAATCTTCCTAATTTCCCAAAATTAGTATTCTTTAATAGCTGACCAAATAGTCTATGATGAAACAGGTCATACAGGAGTTTCTTAAGAAACATATTCATGATGGAAACCTCTTTTCACATTGCTGAATCTCTAAGCATCACTTCTTGCTACTTTCTAAGCAGATGAGCATCATGCAAGTATCTTTTTTATTTTTAATACTTTTTAATGTTATTTTAAAAAATACTTTAGATTATATAAATGTTACATAAAAATAAAGGGGATTTCCACATGCCCAAATCCCTACTACTCCCACACTTTCCCACATAAGCAACATCCTTCATTAGTGTGGTACTTTTATTACAACTGATGAACACATATTGGAACTTTGCCACTAAGTATGGATTATAGTTTACAATAAAGTTTACACTCTGTCCTGAACAATTTTGTAAGTTATGACAAACTATATAAGACCTGTATCTATCATTGCAAAGTCATTCAGGACAATTATAATGTGCCAAAAATGACCCCATAATACACCTGTTTTTCCCTCTCCCTCCCCTCAGAGCCTCTGGTGGCCACTGCTAGTGGGCCCTACTTTGGAATTTACACTCCACAGTATGACACAGTTGGACACATTTGTGATTTCTTTACACATGGCTTTTCTGCCCCTTTTATTTGAACCTATAGTTAGTTCTAGATTTGATAGGTGTATGCCCAGGAGACTTAACTCTTTCAGCTGTTCATGTGCTGATTGTGCCCTGAATCTCAACAGAGTTGCAACACCTACTCTCCAGGTTATTGGACTCACCCAGGACTAACAAGGAGGTGATAATGTAGAACACCCATACCAAGGAACAGAGATAGTCTGCAACAGCAAGCAAGATAGTCTCATCTACCTTCCCCATTGTATATAAGCCCCATCTCAATTATAGTCAGAGTGGGTATCACCATCCCAGAATCTTCAGGACTGGGGAATGAACAATACACTAGAGTAGACTTGCTGTTATTCTACTATAGACTTATTGTTATTCTAGCAATGGAAGAACATTTATCATTGATGTGGAGGCAAGCATCTTTTTGAATATCCCATGATATCCTTGATTCTGAAGGTGTAAATCAGTGGAATAAGTATGGGTATGCCAGTGGTATAAAATGCCGACAATACCTTGTCCTGCTCAAGGGTGTGCAATGACTGGCACAGAACAAAAGTTTAGGAGGCAAATGCAATAAACAGGTGTAAAAGTGGTTGACTGTTCACAAGAAGAGAAAGTAGGTAGATGAAATGATAAAAGATTAAGATGAGCAACATGATTGTAAAGCAGATCTATATCAGGGTTTTGTACAAGTGTGTATTAGCAAAAGCCAGTTTGAGAACTGCAGAATTTCACAGAATAAAAGGTTGCTGCTGTGGGAGCCACAGTAGAGGACAATCATGGTGATATGCGTAAACGGAAAGCCATCAAAATTGTTACCAATTAAGGCAATAACATCCAGAAGGTCATTAGGAATGGATACTTAAGGAGGTTATAGACAGCCACATATCAGTCAAAGGCCATAGCCTATGAACCTCATAAGGTTCAGAATAATGCTAAGCCAATCATGGTCAAGTAGAGGAATATCTGGATGCCACAGGCAACAAAAGAATTCATCTATTCTTCGGACAAGATGTCCATTAAAAGCTTTGGGACAGTGGTGCAAATGAAAAGGATGTCCATGATAGATGACTTACTAAACAGGAAATACATGAGGATGTGGAGGCAGGAGTTCACCTGAATCAAAAATATCATGACCATAGATCCAACATGGTAAAGTAGGGACTGGTAAGTTGCACTTCTCCTCCAGGAACCTCAGGAAGACAGCAGAAATGCCAGGCATTGGGGAAGCCATGGGACTGCTCTGCTGGGTGTTCAGAGTGT
>JAQZBX010084909.1:0-13205 GCA_029593785.1 Cabassous unicinctus | reverse complement strand
AAAAAATGGAACCTATTTCTAAACCCTTACCTTAACCAACTTCTCTTTTTCTCCTTCCTCTTTTTCTTCTTAAAAACCCTTGCCTGACGGCCCCAACCTGGGACACAATTAAGGTTGCTACTTGAAGCTATGCACCCCAAACTGAAATTCTAAGACCAAAATAAATATTTTTATTCCTTTCCAAATTAAAAAAAAATGAAGAAATACCATTTTACCTATTATTTGCAAAAAAAAATAAAGTCTTATAATATCATTGTAGGGTTGGGGAAAAACAAGAAACTTGTACACTGTTAGTAGGAAGGCAAATTAGTATAACGCCTTCAGAGAGCAGCCAGCAAATTGGGATAGACAGAATTCTAAGATGTCCCCCAATATTTCCACCCTCTGGTATAGGCACCTTCTCCCAATTAGTCGATCAAACACTAATCCAGGTGCTTCTGTGAAGGGATTTGGCAGATGCAATTAAATCAGTTGACCTTAAGGTAGGGAGAGTATCCTCTGACTTAATCAGATGAGCCCAGAAAAGACTGGGCTCACCTGGTACAAGAGATTAGAAGCGTGAGAGGGATTCGGGGGGAGGGACGTTCACCACTGATGGTTTTGAAGATGGTGGGGCTGGCTGGCAAAGAATGCAAGCAGCTTCTAGGAGCTGAGGACGGCAAGGAAACAGACTTCAGTCACACCACCAGGAGCCTGGAAATGAATTCCTCCCCAAGGCCTGTAGAAAGGAGCTCTGGCACTTGACTTCAGCCTTCTACCACCCGCAGCCTAGAACCCAGCGGTTCCACGTCCCGAGTTACGGCCTCCAGAACGTAAGTGAATAAATGCGTGCCGTTTTCAACTGCAATAAAAAAGCAGACGTGAGCAAAAAAATGTACATGATAGTGCTAACCACTCTAAGATAAAGGGCACAGTGCACAGGGAGAGATGTTATCTTTGTTTAGAGGGGAGGTTGGAAAACTGCAGTCTGCAAGGCAAATCCAGCCCTCCATTTGCCTGGGGTTTTATTGGAACAGAGCCACTCTCATCCATGTACGGTCATCCATGGCTGCTTTTGTGCTACAACAGCAGAGTTCAGCAGCCGTGGCAGAAGCCTCATGACCCGCGAAGCTGAAACCATGCACCAGGTCGCCCAGAATCAGAGGGCTGAACAGAAACCCTCATGGCGGCTACCAAATGGGGATGGCGCTCCAGGCAACGGGATGAGGTTAGGTCCCGGAAAAGCACGGTACGTTTGGTGGATTCCATCTCAGCAGAGCTGGAATGGAGAGAGCTGGAGGGGCAGGAGGGGAGGAGCAGGAAATGAGGCCGGGAGGTGGGCAAGACCCGGCTCTGAGGAGTCTGGATGCCAAGTTTGGCCTTGGGATCGGAGAGTCAGTGGACGGTTTCGTGCAAGGGAAATGTAAGCAGAGAGGCGCTTTAGACTATCACTTCAGGGACACGGATGAAAGGCTGAGGGGTGGGTGGGCTCAAGGGTGGGGAGCCCAGAAAAGACCAGCACAAGCTCCAGAGCAGGCAGGAGAAGCCTCGAATAAACACAATGGGAGTCAATGGAAAGAAACATTTAAGGAGATAAAAGTCCACTGGACTGCAAGGTCTGACTGATCACGCTGGTGAATCTAGAATGAGTCTAAGAATTCTGGCTTTTGCAGTGGTGGTGTTACCAATAAAGTTATAGAACCCAACTTGTAGAGAGTAAGATTAAGAAGTAGGATTGTGTGTTCACTTTTGAACACACTGAAGTGTAGCAATGCCTTTGTGGCAGTTGTATACGGATCTGAAGCAGAACACAGATCTCAATGTCATTGCCACTGCATGAAGATTGAAAGCATGGAAGAAAATGTCAGGGAGAGGATGCAGCAGGAAATGATGGTGCAGGACAAAGCCGGAAGCCACCAACTAAGAGATGGACGGTAGGACCCTGTGTGCACATCACCCGATGGTTTCAAAGAAACTGTGTTCATCTAATGACAAGCCTAGGCTGCTGGCCAGCACATTTTTAGAAAATAAAATACTTTACATACACCCATACAGATGTCTAGCCATCCTTCAACTTGCTTTCAATTTCCTGAGAGTGAAGGACCATGGCTAAGACTGTCTCCATTTCGTCACTATTCGTGCTCTGTAATTCACTCCCACAGGCTGTACCGAGAGTCCCCTCTCCAATGTCACCAATGTCTCAGTGTTTCGATTCTTAGTTCTTGTGTTCCTGGGTCTTTCTGTAACATCAAGCACTCCTCGCTAGTTTCAGCTGTCCTTGAAACCCTGTCTTCCCTGGCAACACTGCCCCAGGTGACTCACCTGTCCCCGGGCAGGTCCCCATCCGGTTCCTCCTGTCCCCTAAGGCCTCAGGACTCTGGCCCTGGCCCTCTGCTCTGCTCTCTCCCTCGGAGATCTCATCTGTTCTTCATCTCTCCAGATGATACTCATTACACCTGCTCTTTACTTTATTATAATAATTTATACGTATTTATACAATTTATATAATCAATATATAATTAATGCTTTTCTATATTTATGTAACTTACATGTCATATATTTACATAATTAATATAACAACTATAATGGTCTACGGTAACAAAAGCTCCTGGAGGCAATGGCCGTGCTTCATTTAGCTTGGAATCCTCACCACATATAGCAGAGAGGCAGAGCGGAGTGGAAACGTGCTTCCTTATTTTTATGTGACATTTAGCATCAACTCCAGACACGGATGGCTCCTTCTTCTCACCCTTCCTGTATCTGATTACGTCTTCCTTTCTAGTCTGTCTCTAAATTCCCTCCACCCTATTACTCTACAGTGGAGTCCAAATTAACTCACACCCCAACATTTAAAAGACTGATATGGAAAATATTTTAGAAAAGATAAGAAGTGGGGGGTGGGCGCAGTGCTACTGGGCTGCTTCACGGACAAGCGAGCCTCTTATCTGATGGTTTGGACCCCCTTTGACTACATGCACAAACAACAAGGTGTTATTTTGTTTGGTTTGGGGTTTTTTTGTTTCATTTTGTGATTTTTTTGTTTTTTCCTTTAAATTAGAGAAGTTGTGAGTTTATAGAACACTCATGCATAAAATACAGGACCCCCATACACCACCTGTGACAGTGTGACGCAGTGTGGACCCCAGAAGAGCATGTCCTTAGAGTTAATCCATTCCTGAGGATGTGAAGCTATTGTAGGTGGACACTTTTGATTAAATTACTTCAGTCAAGGGCTGTTGATTAGGTGACTTCAGTAAGACGTGGCCCAGGGTGGGTCTTAATCCTCTTACTGGCATCCTTTATAAATGGAATGAATGTGGAGAGACAGAGAAAAGACGGGAGCTCTGACAGGAACCCACAGAAGCTGAGAGACAAAGCCACAAGAGCAAGAAGCCGAAATCAATGGAACCCAGGAGACAGAAAGTCACAGGAGCAGCAGCCAGAAACCGAAAACAACAGAGCGTGCAAGAGAAGGCAGAGACCCGCAGATGCCACCACTGTGCCCTGTCATATGGCAGGACTCCAGGACGCCCTGCCGGCAGCTGTGTCTTCACAGACAGAGCTACCTTACTCCTTAATTTGGGCATTTTTCTCAGCCTCAGAACTGTATGCTTATAAGTTAATAAATCCCACTATAAAAGCCAACCCATCTTGGATCAAAGCCCCCTCTCAATTAGAGGTGGAGTGGGCATCACCATCCCAGAATCCTCAGGATTGGGGAATCAAATACGGACTAGAGTGGACTTACTGGTGTTCTGCTGTAGACTTATTGTGATTCTAGCAATGGAAGAAATTATATCATAGATGTGGAGACAGTGGCCACTGGAGGTGCTGAAGTCAGGGACAGGGAAAAAGAGGTGTAGGTGTAACATAGGGGCATTTTCAGGACTTGGAATTGTCCTGAATGACATTGCGGTGACAGATACAGGCCATTATATGTCCTGCCATAGCCTACAGAATTGAGTGGGAGAGAGTGTAAGCTACAACGGAAACTATAGTCCATGCTTAGTGGCAACGCTCCAAAATGTGTTCATCAATTGCAATCAAGGTACCACACTAATGAAAGAAGTTGTTAATGTGGGGAAAAATGTATGGGAATCCCTCACATTTTTTATATAACATTTTATGTAATCTAAGTATCTTTTAGAAAACATAAAAAATATATTAAAAAAAAAAAAAAAACAGGTATCCAGGGGAGCGGATGTAGCTTAGTGGTTGAGCACCTGCTTCCCATGTACGAGGTCCTGAGCTCAATCCCCAGTACCTCCTAAAAATAATAAAATTAAAATAAATTTTTAAAAAGGTTAAAAAAAAAAAAAGCCAACCCATCTCTGGTATATTGCCTGGGCAGCCTTTAGCAAACTAAATCAGAAATTGGTATGGAGAGTGGGGTTCTGCGATGCAAATACCAAAGATGTTAAAAGGGCTTTCAAGATGGATTAGGGGCAGATTCACAAAGAAGTGTGAGATGCTTGATAGAAAAGGCCCAGGTTGCTTTGAAGAGACTTGGTAGAAATATGGATGCTAAATATAATTCTGATGAGCCTGAGAAAGTGATGCTGAATGTGTTACTGCAAACTGGAAGAAAAACGACCCTTATTTTAAAGGGGCAGAGAACTTGGCAAAATTGTGTTCTGATGTTGGAAGAAAGGTGGAACTTGAGAATGATCAACTTGGATATTTAGCTGAGGAGATTCCTAAACTAAATATGGAAAGTGTCGCCTAGCTTCTCCTTGCGGCTTATAGTAAAATGAGAGAGGAAAACGATATGCTGAGAACTGAACTCCTGGGCACAAAGAACCCAGAAATTAAGGGTTTGGAAAATCCTGAGGTTCAGGAAAACAGGGATCCAGAGAATCATACCCCATGTGTGGACTTAATGTGGAACTAGTCTGCCATTTCAATGCAAGTCAGGATTGGAAATTTGGTTATCCAGGAAGGATGTATGGAAAGTTCTGCTGTCTTGTGGTTAGGACCCCTGAGTGTTTCATGAGAAACCAAAAATTATTTTGCGAGACCTCTATGAACGGAACCACGGCCAGCCTGGACTAAAAGGGACAGAAAAGGGAGAGATTGAAGGAAAAATGACTCCACAGGCAGAACCGTGGAAGCTGATGTCTAGACTGAAGACATCTTCTCAGAACAGGAGGGTGGAGCCACCCATGTGTGCGGAAAGGGTTTGTCCCTGCACTTGAGGAGGGCAGGCCTTCTGCCCGGTTGTTAAGGAGAGTGCTGCCACCCCAGGCTTCAGAAAGAGTGGGGCACGTTTCCAGGGGACTGGGGAGAATAGGGCCGTCACCCCAGTGTTCTTGGATAGTGAGGCCCAGGGTTCAGCCACCAACCAGATGCTGGATGAGGGTGGAGCTGAGAACATGGCCATTGGCCAAGCCCTTGGGAAGGGTAGGGCTGTGGTTCCATCAAGTCTGGAAAAGAAACCATGGTTCTATAGATGACTCTCAGATTTTGAAATCTAATGGAAGATGCCCTGCAGGTTTCCGGAACTGTTTGGGACCCGCGACTACTATTTTCCTTCCAATTTCTCCCTTTGGCAATGGGAATGCTTATTCTATGGCTTACCCTCCTTTGTATATTGGAAGCAGGTAACTTGTTCTCAGTTTCACAAATCCACAGCCTGAGTGGAATTTTGCCCTAGGTCAGACCACACATATGATTTTTGGTGAGATTTTGTACTTAATATTAGAAGCTTTTTGAAGCATTGCGATAGAATGAACATATTTTGCATATGAAAATAACATGTATTTTTGGGATCCAGAGGGTGGAGTGTGGTAGTTTGAGTCTTTTGTGGACCCCAGAAGAGCATGTTCTTAAATTGGTCCATTCCTATGGGTATGAGCCTATTGTAGGTGGGACTTACAATAGGTAGGCATGGCCCAGGGTAGGACTTCATCCTCTTACTGGAGTCCTTTAAAAAATGGGATGAATACACAGAGAAAACAGGCCTCAGATGCAGAGTGAAACCCTCAGAGGCTGAGAAAGTTCCAGAAGTCAGAAGCTGCAATCAATGGATCCTGGGAAAGAGAAAGCCACAGGAGCAGAGAGAAAGCCACGAGAGCGAGAAGCGGAAAGCAATGGAGCCTGGGGGACAAGGCAGGAACTGGCAGGCGCCACCATCGTGCCTTGCTATGTGGCACGAGCCCTGGAGCGCCAGCAGCCAATCTTCAGGGAGAGAGCGTCACCTAAAGAAGCCTGGATTTGGACATTTTCATGGCCTCAGAACTATGAGCTTATAAGTTAATAAATCCCCATTGTAGAAGCCAACCCGCTTCTGGTCTATTGTCTTAGCAGCCCCTAGCAAACTGAAATACCACCCTATTATTAACACATTGCATTGGTGTGGTACCTTTGTTACAAATGATGAAAGCACATTTTTATAATTGTACTATGAACTTATAGTCCACGGTGTACTTTAAGATTCACTGTGTAAGGTGCTGTTTCTTGGATTTTTTTTTTTTTTAATTTTTATTTCAGTAACAAATATACAACCTAAAATTTCCCCCGGTTCACCACATTCAAATATATAATGTGATGCTGCTGATTACATTCACTGACGAGGTTTTTGAGAATTTCATTTGGACAGAAGTACTGCCAGCATGGGCTGAAAAGGACAGAGATGGGATGGAACAAAGGGCAAATGAAGGCAGCGCCGCAGACGCAGAGCCAGCTGCATGCAGGGGCCCCGCGGACGCTCGCTCACCCACTGCACCTGCGGGATGCTGGGTCCTGCTCAGGAAGGTCAGGGACCTGCCCCTACGCCCCACGCCCTCCCTGCTGGGTTTCCCTGCTCTCCAGGTTCATATTTAACGTCACTGTCCTGGGCCAGGGGCAGGGAGTGGGGTCAGGAGGAGGGAAGCATTTACGGAGGGTCCAATTCCAAAAGTGTGTGTAGCCGGGAGTATCTCTACACTTCCCCAGAAAGCCTTCTGATCTCTAGGCCAATGTGAAATGCCAAAATCACAGCAGACCCAGCATTTGAAGCTCCTGCAGTGACAGTTCAGTATAATTCTGAGGCCAATTCTCCCTCTGGGTGTTATGACTACACAAGAGTCCGGAAGAGAATGACTAACGGGCATGGACCAAAACAGGATGTGATGACAACTTTGCTACATATTTCAAAATAGAAAGGCTCTCCTTGCTCCTTGATTCTGAGAAGAGAAGGAAAGGGAAACGGGGTGTAACTGTGAAGAACAGAAGTAATTTTAAGGAAATAAATTGACACGTACCATAATGAACTGAGTATGCTCTAGTTTCTTTAAAAGAAATCGAAAATAACAAGTCAGACATATTACTAGGGAAAATGCCCAAAAGGACATTATTGGGGCAATTGAAAACATTGGAATACAGGCTCCATGCTTTACAGCAACGTTAAATTTCTTAAACTCGGCATCTGTACTCAATGTGGTTTCATAAGCAAATACACATGGAAGCATTTTTTTTAAAATGACATATTACTTGGAAAAAATACTTTTCTAGTCCACAGCACAATTTCCAGTAACTTTTTTTTTTTTTTTAAGATTTATTTATTTATTTATTTATCCCCCCCTTGCTGCTTGTGTTTGCTGTGTCCATTCGCTGTGTGTTTTTTTCTGTGTCTGCTTATCTCCCCCTTGCTGTGAGGTCCTGCTGCATCAGCCCACCGCGCCGCGCGGGCCGGCCTGCCCTCACAAGGAGGCCCCGGGTTCGCTTCCCGGGGCCTCCCACATGGTAAACGGAGGCTCTATCCATTGAGCCACACCCGTTTCCCCAGTAACTTTCATCTTGCTTTATTCTGTTCATATTCATTGAACGCCTACTATGTTAAAGGAATGTGTGAGATGCGCCATGCGTGGAAGCTGGCTTCTGATGCCAGGAATTTCTCAGAAGGGAAGCGAAAACACCACAACTGCTAAATAAACTGGTCCAAATGTCTTAAGAAGGCACTCATGGAGGGCGGGGGGAATGTGAGGAGGGAGACGGTGAGGCGGGGCTTCCTGGGGAAGGGGTGGGAGAGATGGGGGAACCTCTCCATGGAATCCAACAGATAGCGCCCACCAAGTGCCAGGTTTCGTGCTGGGCATAAAAAACGAGGGAGATACTGTTCCACTCACGTAAAGCATTCGACTTTGCCGGAGAAATGATATTATTGGCAGTTATTATATAGGACTCAACGGAACGCTCACAACCAACTCATCACCTAGGTGCACTTATTATCGCCATTTTAAAGAGTCGAGGTCGCCTAAGAGGCTGGCGCAGGGCGGCTCCCATGAGTCGGGCTTGAGCGTGCTAACGACTGCACTGCCTGCCTCTCTGAGGGCAGAATAGAGCAGGTAAATGGTTGACAGTAATACGAGGGAGCATAAAAGAACTACTAAGCACAAGGAAGGACAAACGCCCTGGCCTCTACTGCGTCACACGGCACCTCACCCCCAGCCCTCTCTTTTCCCTCCCTCACCCCAGCCTCCCACTGGTTCTCCAACACAACCTGGCCAGCGCCATTTTGGGGGCAGGGAGGGGAGACACGGAGAAGTTCAGAAACGGGACAGGGCGTTTTTGTGCCAATGACTGACAAGCTCCAGGGGTGCTAATAGTTCAACTGAAAAGTTATCTGAGTGATCTACACAGGGCACGACCAGAAGGAACCAGAAATGCTCTAATGTGGGCAAGAGAACCTATAAAGAAGAAAGAAGACATGGAATCAGGACCTGGAGAGGTGAGAGTTCAGGGAGGCCTCGGAGAGGTCACAGAGGGGCAGAGCGGGCAGCGTCACGGAGACAAAAGCAGGGGCTCCCAGGGGCTCCTGACGGCACGGGCGCTGTCAAGGTCAGAGGCAATCAGGACGGAATCTGGACGGAAGGACTTCCCAGGAAACCCAGCAGGGACGGGTAGAAAGGAGGGCCTAAAATTTACAACCAACTGGAAAAATTTAGATTTAGAAGAAAATCCATGTAAGATTCAGGATGAAGACAAGGAATTCTTGTTTTAGAGCTGATTTATAAATGCGACTGTGGCTGAAAGGCGTAGTATGTGGAAGTAAATGTCAATTGAAAGGAAGCTAGGAAATGTATAACAGCGATTTCGGTGGTGGATGAAGACTGGTTTATAGCACAAATATGAGAATGCTTTTTTACAAAGTGTTACTAGTATGGTGCTACACGAGAAAATCACAACAAATGCAACTTACGGACAATAGTTAACAGTAATATTGTAATATTTTTGCAGCAATGGCAAAGAAGATAAATCAAGTCTAAGATACAAGAATAGGAAGGTATAGGGGAGGTATGAGATTTTTCCTTTTGAAGTAATGAAAACGCTCTAAATTGATGGAAGTGATGACAGCACAGCTCTGTGATGAAAATGAGAGCCACTGAGTGTACACTTTGAATGGACTGTACAAGGCAGGGGATGTAACACACAGGGAATCCAGTGATGGAAGAAGGGCTGTGGTTAACAGGACAAATATGAGAGCGTTCGCTCATGAACAATAACAAATATATAAACTAATACACAGTGTTAACAATAGAGTGGGTTGGGGAAAAATACACCAAATGTAAGACATGGGCTACAGTTAGTTGGTGGTGGGGTGAGGTGTGGGAGCCCTGTGTGATGATATGCATGTTTGTTTTGTAAGTTCACAACTTTTCCTGTACACTTAACTGTTTATCTATGTTCATGTAGGAACGATATACTTCAATAAAAAAATCTTAAATGAAAAAAGAGAAATTCTTGTTTTTTAAGCAACGTGCAAACACAAAAGTGGGTCGCGAGGAGGACAAACTGGAATGATGCGGGCATTGCAAAGAAATAAGGAAAAGATTCAGAATTGCAAAAGAACTGGGAGATAGGCAAGGACTTGGAAGAAGAGTGCCCATGTAGGAAATAGAGCCCAGCTAGACCCAGAGTTGGCCTGGAGTTGCCTGGTTTTCTGAAAGGCGACATATGTAGCTAGTGTCACAGTGTTGGTGCTAAGACACCAGAGACCATTAACCCTCTCATTTACAAGCCAAGCCAAGTTGTTAATCCCTCCAGGAGCGCCTCGCTCAGTCTCTGTCCTGAGAATCAAATGTGTTCATGCACATCAAGCCCTTAGGAAAATGCTCGTAAACTCCTAATGGACTCTGACGGGGCATGCGGTCGGAACCTTACTCGTGATTTTCTGATTCCTCCGTTTTCACTCCTGCAGTGGCCATTCTTTCATCCGAAGCTGGACCCTAAGAAAAACAAAGAACACAGAAAGCAATAAATCCACTTTAAAGGACCAAGGTCACGCTAGCAGTCAGCGAGGCCAAGGGAACTTGGGAAAAGGTGCGTGGAATTCTTCACACATTTTTACCATACATGGAGAGCTGCTAATTGCAGAGAGGAGGTAGCAAAAATATCCCCAAACCAAAGGGACCTGGCTCCTCGCACGTTGCAAACCTTTCCCCACTTCCTGATTTCGCAGCCTGGCAAGAGTGTGACCTGTTATTTGCCCAGCAAACCACACCTCTCTGCCCCACCCTTCTAGAACCTCAACTATTCTCTTTCTGATTTCCAGCACAGCTCGGGGACAGGGAGGGCTAACGGCTAAGGCAGGGCAAAGCGGAGTGGCTCGGAAATCCTGTCATGGAAAGAAGAGAAGCACCTGATGCTGATAAATCAGCCCACAGCCCCATGAGGGATAAAACCAGATATACATAATGTAGATATGCATATTGGCTCCATTTTTATGGAGGCTCAGTAATCAGTAAACCCACCTAAAACCATTTCTCCATGTGGAGAGGAGCAGTTTCCTCAAAGCACTTTGGAGAAGGGAGGGCTCACATTTCAAATTTGGGTAATAAAGCAAAGCATCCCTAAACCCGTAAACCTGCCAGGCATCTCCAACTCCCCCAGCAGCCTTGCAGGAGGGGAATAAGTAATTATCCAAGAGTCATAGAGATGATCAGTAGAAATCTATGAATTTGAGCCAGTTTCCTGAATCCAGTCCTTTGGTTTCTACTACACAATTCGCAGCCTTCTATCTCACATGTCACTTAGCAAAAAAACTAGAGTCCCACCAGCTGATGCCAAAGTGGTCCTCTTTTGGAGAAAGGGATGTATAAATCTCTTACCATAGGTAACATCCTGAAACGTTCAGTAAATTTTCAAGGCCAGAGAAAATTATAGACGTTGAGACCAGAGCAGAATTTACTGCAGTTACTGCCCCATCTGTCACTGGGCTCCTGCTGTCCCTTAGCATCTGTAAATGCTTCCTGGACAATGCCAGTCCATTACAGTCCAGCCAAGGAAAGCTAAGGAAAGGAGTGTTTTTAAAGAGGTGCCACCCCTCATCCTGTGTGCTGGTTTGGGTCTTTTGTAGACCCCAGAAAATCCTGTTCTTAAAGTGTCCCATTCCTGCGCCTGCAAACCCGCTGCAGATGGGACCTTTTGGATAGATGGTAGGATCCAGGGAGGGTCTTCACCCTTTACTAGAGCCCTATATAAAGGGATGAGAGGGGCGAGGAAAAGCTGCCATTTGACCCTGCCGTGTGAGAGAGGACTCCAGGATCGCCTACAGCTGCCCAAAGACAGAGAAACCCGAGAGGCTGAGGGAGAGGCTGCAGGCTGGGATCAGCAGAGCAGCTCCCAGCTGGAGAAAGGAGCCAAGTGCCTGCGTGCCCTCAGGGGACCTGGAGAGAAAGCGAGCCTGGAGGAGAAGGCAGAGATCGGCCGCCATTGTGCCGTGCCATGTGGCAGGAGCCCAGGGTCGCCAGCAGCCCGCCTTCGGTGAGACAGCATCTCGGATGATGCCTTGATTTGCACATTTTCACGGCCTCAGAACTTTAAGCTTCTAACATAATAAATTCCCTTTATAAAAGCCAAGCCATTTCTGGTATATTGCATTAGCAGCCTTTAGCAAACCAAGACACCCTGTACCTCCAGGGGGAGCAAAACCCATGCAGAGGGCAAAAAAGGACTATTTATGGGAGGGCAGAGGTGTGGACGAGACCTGTCTCTGCATGTGTTTGGAGGGGAGCGGGTAGGAGTTGGTGGCTAAGCTCAGGGCTTCCCCCATACTGCCTTATGGAAGAATTCCAGGCCATAGACTTCTGGTGATAATTTGGGACTGTCTATGGCATCCGTTGAGGACATCTATGGAAACTGCTGGGCTCTTGCAGCAGCCCGGCTTCCAGAAAGAGCCATTGACGGCTCCCTGCAGCACAGACAGCCTTGGACAGACGGCCCCGGGCTCACCGCCACCCCGAGAGGGTATATTCCACCTGCAGATACACCTTCCTGGCCAAGCCAGAGCCCTCCTGTGTCCCCCCTTTTTCTCTGCTGAAGGGAGGTACAAGGAAGTTCTACTTCCAGGATCCCCAGGGAATCTGCCCCGCTGTCCCCAGACAAGGCTCCCCTGTAGCTTATAGCAGCTTCTCCACTTTCCCCCCAGGCTGCCACTTTTTCCTTTGGAGAAAAAACTGGAGGGAGAGGGTGGAAGCTCCAAGGAGCTTGTGCAGAGGCAGAGCCCGAAGCAGTTTCCCATGAGAGCCCAGAGTCCCGAGAATCTGGGGATGCCCAGTGCCCCCCTGGAAGGCTCCTCACAGAGAATCCAAGCCCTAAGGACAGAAAAGGAAGGTGTCTGGGGGAAACGCCCTGTCTGCTCCCGCAGGGTTGGGGCGTTCCTTTCCTGAGTCACAGCAGCCCAGGCCAGGGGGCCCGGAGCAGCTGAGGAGCCATCGTCCCGCGAGGTCCTCGCCCTGCGCTGCCCGGGCCACAGGGCCTTCCCCGCTGAGTCACTGCGCCTGCGCCAGCTTCCCCTGCTCCTGGCGCCAGAAAGTTCTCCCCCTCCCTCTGTGAGCTTCCCGCCGGCTTACTCATCGCCACCTCCCCTGAACTCAGTGGCATTCGGTTTAAGTGGGTTTTTCCCCCAGATCTGTACATTTTATTGTATGTTAATTAAACCTCAATTTTTAACCATTTATGGGGGATGATGGCAGATAGTGATTGCTTCTGCTGGTGGGACTGTGGCTAATTTTGTCTGGTAGGTTATACTTTCCTAAGCGCTAGTTTTCTATAATGAACATGTTGGTTTTTTTTCCTTATCGTTTTCCATGTTTCACAGTTTCACCACAATATCAAAAGGTTACCAGTATTTACCTTTTGAAGGCAGGGTAATGGGTGATTCAAGCAGGCACTCTTCCCGCAGTAGGCATGGGGTGCATGTCTACACGGGATGTGAAAGTTGGGCGGCTCAGGGGCAACATGGCAGA
>JAQZBX010084908.1:0-13197 GCA_029593785.1 Cabassous unicinctus | reverse complement strand
CTTGCATTTGAGAATTTTAAAGGATTTTAGCTTACATAAAGGAAATAAAACACATATCGGATGGGTGAACGTTTGCCTAAGTGAGATCTCTCTTTTATACACACTCTCTGATATGAACAAGTGAATAATGAGTATTAGTGTCTTTATTTTAATTTCCCAGTGCAAGTCCAATTCTTAATGCTATTTTAATGAAGGATTTGTCTGTGAATTCAAGAGTGGCAAGACAACATGCCATCATATTTATATAATTAGTGATACCACTTTGAGGTATAGGAACAAGCACATTAACTAACTGAATGATACAAGATGGTCCACTCCTCGTTTCCTAAAGAAGAAATATTTCTTCTTGAGAGACAGCACTAACTACAATTTAGTCTCCTTTTATGGACAATTATATAAAACAAATGTGGAAAACTTTCCCTAGAAAATTAGTCATTAGAATACTGTAATTTTATTAGTGTTTCTAACATCCCGGCAGCCTCCTATTATGATTTACAATGTCTGCAAGGAGAAAGTAGATGAGGGAAGAACCCATTAAGAGGCAGTTACTATAGTGCTGGACTCAGCTAATAATCCCTTTATCATTTTTATTACTTTATAGTTTATAAATGGCAATCTACTCATTATCTATTGTTATAAATACTTTGACTTAGCAATGGAAATATGCATCAATAAACAATGCTTACAGGAAACTTTCTGCAATACTTAGTGGCCCATAAATGTTTATCATAGCATTTGCTGCTTACCAGACTTACTTCCTGAGAATCTAGATGAACTTTTATTTTTAACTATAATAACTTCTTGTAAATCTGGCATTGTTTCTACTACTTTGTTTTGTCTACTGTCGAGAATCATAATGAATCTGCCTCATTAATTTTTCTAGTATAAATCAAGTTTTCTATTAATATACTTTCAGAGAGACTAGTCTTGCCCTAAAACAGGGACGAGAAAGCCATAATTGTGATTCTGAACTCTTATAACAGTAACATTATGAAACCAATGTTTTGGCAAGCACTGTGACGCGCCTGCAGATAGCTACACACAATTCACTGTGTGGAAAGAGGAAAGCTGAACAGGCTGTCGTCGGTATAGCACTTCTAAAAATCTCATAGCTTTTTTTTCTCCTACTAGCTAACATTAATCTCAAAAAAAAAAAAAAAATCAGTATATCAAAGGTTTTGTAGCAATCTGGAGCACTGTCATTCAGTTTCCTCTCTAGATCATTTCTACAAGAAGTAAATATAACCCATATACAATGAATGAAATAGAATATTGGTGAACTGAGCGCTGTGGTCCTTCAAAACTAGGAACAATTTAGAACACTAAATTTAAAATCATTCCTAAAAACTTTCTTTAACACCATTAAACTTGCATAAGACTAGCAATATCTTTGCCCCACTTATATCTTCTTTTTCTTTTCTTCCTTCCTTTCAACCCATTTTTCTTTCTATGTTTATCATCCACATTAGGGTAGAACATATCTCCTAAAAAGTGATGGTATAGTACCTGCCTTTGGAATGTCCTTTACGTATCTCCCCTGGTCCTCTGTTTTCACTAGGCGTTCTCTCTTTTTTCCTAATGTCTATTCACCTTTCTTTCTGCTGTGGCTCTTGAAGTCATTTCTGCACCGGCTGGACTTTTTAATGCTCTCAGGTTATTTCCCATTCTCTCTCAGATTTGTCCATCTTAAATATTGCATATCAATGAGAAAATATTTCTTAATCATATTTTAAATAATCCAGACTTAGGAGTCCAGTCTGGAAATTTGATCAATGATGACTTATTTATATTTCATATCAAGAGATAGAGGAAATGTCTCATTGTTTCTGTTCTTCATGGCCGTACTGCCAATGTCAGGATTTTAAATGTAGGGTCTTATCACAATAGATTAAGGAGACCTTAGGGGGCTGAAAAATCCCCAAAGATAAAATTGCATTAGGAAATTACTAACTACTCAAAAAGAGAGGACTATAAGTTGGCACAGGATTTTGGATGCACAATTTGACAATATGCTTCAAATACATATATATATCAATCATATTAAATATATGTTTACTTATAATATTAAATATATTAATACATATCTCTATCTTTTTTTCATTGTGGTTCACATAGTAATCTAGATGATATATATTTTTAAGATGCATTGTGCTACAAAAGAACAATAAATAGTATTTGCTTCCTACTCTACCCAAGGCACTGTGTTCATGTTAGAGAGTATGCAAAAATATAAAAGATCAGGCTCACTGCTATGCAAAAGGTTAGAATCAAATGGAAAGAATAAAAATATAATGATTACAAGGTAAGTCAGTGAATCTCAACCTTGGCTGCCTGATAGAATCACCTGTGGAACTATAAAAATTATTGACACTAAAGCTGGGCCCTACCTTGACCCATTAAACCAATCTAAGATGGTTAATGATTTCTATAAAACAAATTATAGAGACAACAGTAATTGCTAGGATCCAGTGCAAGATGTTCTAGAAGATGCTTACATGTAAATATCATATCAAGAGTGCCTAAAGGGCAAGGGTCCAGTGGAGCTTTAAATCCATTGAACACCAGGGACAATAATGCATCAGTATTGCTCTAAAATTGTTCATTGAGTGTTCTCATCTCATAACTTGCTTCCTCTACATTCCCAGAAGATATTCCACATCACATTCCACCGGATTTATTAGGAAAGGGGGTGTATTAGTTTTCTATTGTTGTGTAACAAATTACCACCAAACTAAGTGGCTTAAAACAGCAATGAGCATTTGTTATTCTCACTGTTTGTGAGAGTCAGTAATTCAGGAGCAGGTCAGCCAAGTCATTCTAGCTTAGGGCTCAGAGATTGCAGTCAAGGTGTTGACTGTAGTCAGTAAAGGCTTGAGTGGTGCTGGAGGATCTGCTTTCAAGGTGGATCCCTCACGTGGCTGACAAGTTGGTACTGGTTTTGGTGGGAGGCTTCAGTTCCTTCCCACATGGACCTCTCCTCGGGCTGCTTAAGTGTCCTCACAACACAGTGGCCCACTCCCCCTAAAGTGAGTGCCCTGAGAGTGAGCCAAGCAGAAGCTATTAATTATATGACCTATCTTCAGAAGTTGTAGGGAATCACATCCGCCATTTTCTATTTGCGAAAAGTGGGTCACTAAGTCCAGTCCACGTTCACGTGGAGAGGAATTAGGCTATACATTCTGAAGAGAATAGTGTCAAATAATTTGCAGACATATTTTGAAACCACCACAGAGAATGTATCTTACATCTTGATCTCTGATGCTATCTCCAGACCATTCATCTGTCCTAACAATAATTTTTGAG
Organism: Cabassous unicinctus; assembly: GCA_029593785.1. Classification (NCBI taxonomy): domain Eukaryota; kingdom Metazoa; phylum Chordata; class Mammalia; order Cingulata; family Chlamyphoridae; genus Cabassous; species Cabassous unicinctus. Next base: position 9,894 of record JAQZBX010084908.1, on the reverse strand, counting down.
TTAATATTTACATTATATTTAGAGATAATATGAATAAGGCTTTTGCAGGGTTTCTCATTATTATCACCTGACCTGCAAGCAACACATCTGCTGTCATCCATTAATTTAGACATCAGCCTTAGACTCACAGTATTCCTCACTACTGCATGTCCTCCATTATAAATTCATTATTTTTATATCCATAAATATAATTCATCTAATATTCTAACCTTCAATTTCTTCATCCAGTAAACCATTGGAGACCAATGGAGAACCCAGGTATTGGGCAGGACAGTTAAGACAATCAGATTTCTATTTCTTCATCACTAAAATGGAGGTAAGTTTATTTCATCAGGTAATTTTTTAAAAGGAACAATATATATGAACTCACTTTGTAAACCATAAAACCTTAGACAAATATAAAATCAGTTGTCAGCCATTTCAAACTCACTTTGCACTGTCAATATTTAGATGTAATCTACTTCCAGTTCATGAAATAAAATCAGTCATCCTTCTGAACACAGCTACTTAGTTACTCCATCACACCTTTCTTAGTCCATTGGTTTCATATGCCCCTCCTTTAACACCTCTTTAAAAAAAATGAAATTGTTTTTCTCCCCACCCATGATTTCTGAGACCAACAATTCCCCTTGTAGTCAATAAATAGTTGGTGAACATTTCCTCTGAGTCTATTCTCCCTTTTTGTAAAGTCATCACAAATTAAATAGGAAAGCAGATATGTTTGTACACAGTACCATACCTGATATACTATGATAGATATTGCATATAAATTTGTAGGGATTTATGGTACATGAAAGGAAGGGGTGACTAATTGCAAATGAGTGGCTATAGGAAGACTTCAAAAACAAGCCCTGATGGTAAATGTGATTTTTTAGAGGTACAGTGGGAGGGGTGGGGGTGGGGGTGGGGGTGGGGGACTAAACAATCCCACTTTAGCTTCTTTCCTGGGACCCTTGGTGCTTCTATTATCTTATCTCACATTTATAACCTAATTCATATCTTTCCAGAAGAAAGAAGCAGATATTAAGGAGGAGTTGATAGATTGTATGATAAAGAAGATATTTTTAAGTAGGTGAAGTACGTGTAATGATGGCGGACATGGTAAAAGATTTAGGAAGGCAGAGCAGATAACTTCAATTTTGAAAGTGAAACCAAATACAATGTCTTTGGTAGCAACCGAGGCAGGAAAGGAAAGTATTTAAAACTTACAGGATGTGAAAAAGCATAAATTTTAAAAAACATGATTTGTGTTTTATTTTTAATTTTTTTTTTTTTTTTACTCTACAGCAACCCTCGGCACCTTGGGAGTGACTGGGAAGAAGAAACAGTGAAAGTGATGCAGACCTGGAGATTAAAAAATGTCTGGAAGTCAGTGGGAAAAGGAATTAAAGGTCCTTGAAAAGGCAGCGCAGAAATGGTAAGAAAGACTGCCAGAAGCCTGACAGGGTACGATGGACTGCAATACTATGAAACCCCTCAAGAGCCAAGGTCACAGAGCAAATGAAGAGCTAAAAAAAAAAAAAACTATTGTCAGGCCCTCTGATAATTGAAATACAATCATAATTGAGTTCTTAGGGTCAAAGACTGAAAACACGGACTCTTTAGACTGAAGTTAAGAGGAATTGATATTTTCTGCAAAGTTTACAAAGGTAACAACAGCAAGTTAAATTGGTCTAACTTTTTCTTAACAACTTAGAGAAGGAAACACAAACTCTGAAAAACCAACAATCAAACCAGCTTTATAGTTTCTGAATGGGTCTTCATATTCTTTAATGTTCCTTCTGTTATTATCAAAAACTTTATTTTTTACCAACATCTCTGTGTTTGAAGAGCTCAGGTACTCTTAGACCAGTCAATATTTCCTCTTTCTAGGATAAGTCTACCCTTGAGAATCCATTTTTATCTAGTATTTCTATATCCTGAGTTTTCCAGGGGTTACCCTGGACAGTAGCTTGATTCTTGCCTTGCTCTTTGGATACTGTCTATTGGCACATAAGCACAGGCATTCATACAATTCTACCTAGATAACATGAAGATTCCCATTCTGACTCACAGAAGATATCAAAATGTTAGGAAGTCTACATTCCTAAGATGGAAAGATTAACTCAGAATGTTTCAACTTTGTAGATGGAAGACGAAAACAGAAATGTCCCTAGTATTTGTGTTACATTATGTGCCTAATGCTTTTTGAGCGACATTTCAAAGAAATGACTAAAAAGAGAATGAATAGTTCTTTTCTTTTTAGAAAATAGTTTTTCTTTTGAAAGCTGTTTTACAGCTCCATCATATGAAATTAGGCTTTCTTAATCAAGGCAGCAGGGATGAGGTTACTTTCTCCTGGGTGAAGACCATGAGAGATCTCTCAGAATTGTACAGAAAAATGAGGCAACTTGAATGGCATACAATGTCCTATGAAAGTCAAATTAAATAAATGAAAGAATGACTGAATGAATAAGACTCCTGGATGAGTTTTACAGAGAGAACATAAAAAGAAACAGGATGTATCAAATGTATAGTAAGAATAATTTTAATAGAGTCTTAGGTTTAAATTCATAGTCTGCCACTGCCAAGGCAGACAATGATAAATATAAAGGAAAGACAAAGTGACATATGAAAGAACAAAAGGCTTGCAGAAACACTTTAAAGGGAAAGAATAATTATTCTGCATTCCACAGTACTTAGGAAATAATACAATCTGAATCTGGTAAAAAAAAAAAAAAAAATTAAGGCAATACTGTGTGAAATATGTCTTTCACAAATCTTCAAATTTCTAGTTACGAATTATGCAGCTTTCAGACCAAAGACCACTAAAGTAAACCTAAAACCAAATAATGAAAATCTAACATGTGAGAGCAAACTAAAAGGCAAAAACTAGCCTTTCACCTTATGTTAATAAGGATGAGAACAACCTAAAATGCTATGAAGTTAATTTTAAAAAGCAGGATTCAATATTATAAAGATGTTGTAATATGATTAAGGGAAAATTAAAATTTGAAAGGAAATAAACAGGTTAGTTTTGCATGACTGTACTCTCAGTGACCATCTTCCTCCTATTTCGTTTAAAAATTCCTTTAATTAAAAATACATTCATTTAAAAGTATAAGAAATGTGTGTGTGTGTGTGTGTGTGTGTGTGTGTATTATATATATATATATATATAAATGAAATATACGGAAAGGATTGAGAGACACAAAAGGCTTCTGATTCAAGTGTAGCTATCGGATCCGTTGTCCCTCAAGCTTTCCAAATTGGTTATTTCCATGAGCTCAGGCAAGTTAAATCACTGACTAATGTGCTACTCCCTGAGTGCAGTGAGAACAATAACCTTTAAAAGGTGCTGTAAAAATGAGAAGTGTTACATGAATTGATATTTCAGTTTGGTGCCTGTGTATAAACCTTTCTGGATATGGCTTGCCATTTGGATGGATGCTTATTTTTGGCCACTCAATGTGTATATGGATGTGTGTGATTTTGTTCATGTGAGTAGAACTTGGCATTTAGATTGCTTTTTGGCCAAAGAGTAGATGTGAAGTTATACACACTCTGTGACCAAAAATAGCCAAATGACGCGTGAATTTCATAAACGTAGTCTGGCATACTGAAAGATAAATCGGGATTAGTAATCAGAAAACCAGGGTTATAATCCTAGATATTGTTCATATGACTACTATTTCTGGTGCTACTGCTATTACAACCACTAAACTTTATTGAACACTTATTTCTGTATGTAAAGTTTACAAAGTTTTACATGAACTCCTAGTAATAATCTTATATGTGAGGTAAGTATTATCAATGCCACAGTAAAGATGAGGCAAATGATACTTGGAAGGTTAAGTAACTCAGGTGAATCACACAACATGTGACAGAGTTGAGATATGAGCCCAGATGTATTGAACTCTAGAGTCAGACAACGGTATTGCATGGAAATTCTGCCACTAATTATCATGTGACCTTGAGTACTCATGAGCAACTTTGCATTTTAGTTTTATTAATCTAAAGGATAATAAAATGTGCTCAAGAAAATGTGTAAGTGCTAGGAAAAGGAAATGAGATGTAATAATTAAAGGATTGCTGTTAAATTATCTTCTCTTTCTCTCTAAACCCAACAGATAATGTATTCTTATATCAACCTTAAGAACAGATATTTTTACAAAGAGGGACTCTACCAGCATTTTTAAGTATTTCTTTCTGTTTAAGTATACCTAATAGTTCACTTCAACTCTTTCAAGGATCCCAAAAGTAAAATGCACAAAATAGATTTTGTAAAATTATAAATTATAAATAAGAAAATCAAACATCATAAAACTAACCACTGTTAGGTATACTCCCAGAGACTGGAGCCTCTGGCCTACCTATGTGCCAGCTGTGCCTGGAATCTCGATGGAGCTGCAACTCCTACCCTACAGCTCAATGGACTCATCCAAGTCACCTGGCAAGGAGACGACGATGGGCAACGGCCATCCCAGGGAATGGAGAGGGCCTGCAGCTGGAGGCAGGATAATCCCATCCACCGTATCCATGGGATATAAGCCCTCTCTCACTTGGAGGTGGAGTGGACATCACCGTCCCAGTCCCCTCAGGATTAGGGGAAGAGCTATGGACTAGAGTGGACTTAATGGTATTCTGTTGTAGACATATTGTGATTCAAGCAATGGAAGAAATTACAACAGTGAGGTGGAGCCGGTGGCCACTGGATGCTTTCAGGGTAGGGAGGGGAAGGGCAGTTGAAATACAGGGGCTTTTTCGGGACTTGGGGGTTGTCCTCGGTGGCGTTGCGGCGACGGATGTAGGCCATTTTACATCAGCATATACCATTCAGAACTGTGTGGGAGAGAGTGTGGTCTACGATGTGAACTGTGGTCTATGCTTGGTGGCAAGGCCCCAGGATGTGTATATCCATTGCGAGCGATGTGCCACACTGATGAAGGATGTTGGTGTGGGATGTTGTGGGAGGTGTGGGAGGTGGGGAACATGGGAATCCCTGTAATTTCTGTGTAATATTTGGGTAATCTAAGCACCTTTTAAAAAATATGTATATATATATAAAATAACATTTATGTAAGCAAATGCACATATATGCATATATATTTATATATCATTTTACAAATATTGGTATGTATTGTGGAAAATTTGATTTTTACCCACAATAAAAAATAAAATAAAATAAAATAATAATAAACTGCCATTAGCAATCAAAAATAACAACAACAAAAAACTAACCACTGTCCACATAAAAAAACTTGTATACAAATGTTCACAGCAGCATTATTCATAATAGTCCAAAACTGAAAACAACCTAAATGTCCATCAACTGATGAATAGATAAAGAAGATATCCATACAATGGAATATTACTTCTCAATAGAAGGGAATGAAGGGCTGATTTGTACTGTAACATGGATGAACTTTGAAAACATTATGCCAAATGAAAGAAGCCAGGCACAAAAGATCATATATTGTATAATTTCATTTATATGAAATGTCCAAATAAAGCAAAGACATAGAGATAGAAAGTAATGATTGCTTAGTGCTGGGGTATTGGAGAAGAAAATGTTTCTTTTAGGAGGTGATAATGTTTTAAATTTGATTGTGGTGATGACTGCACTACTTTGTGAATTTGCTAAAAAACACACACACTGAATTGCACACTTTGAATGAGTGAATTGCCTGGTCCATGAATTATATCTCAAAAATCTGTTTAAAAAAATATATATTTACCACTACCGCCCAAAGGAATTGCTAGCAATTTCTTTATTTTCAAAATTTTCCCCAGAAAAAAAATTGTATGTGTGAATTAGTATAAACATTTATACAATAAATCACTGATATACATATACACACATATAAATTTGTAGTCTTTTTTCTTTGTTTTTCCAACTAGGCCCTTGAAAACCAGTTGTAGGATAAGTCCTTACAGTTAAAAGTGTTCACTGAAAGTGTCAGGCCAATTTTAAAATTCCCAATTCTTGGCATTATCACTATTTCCCATGTGAGAGTATGTCAGAAGATAATAAGATCTCAGAGGACATTTTTTCTTCTTAGTCAGCTGAAATTGTCCTGACTTGACTTTAATCCATTACTCCTTATTATATCCCTTTGGACAGCCTAATTTCTTCTCGTCACTGGTGATCCTTTACCTAAACCTGAGCACCAGTATACCATATTCTTAGCAATAATCACACCTCAACACAGCAGGTATAAAATTACCTGCCTCTCCCAATAAGTCTATTTTATGTCCTGTCATGTTGAGAAGTTGAAAAAAGGTTTGGAAGATTATCTTTGTTCAGCTTTGAGCTAGTTTCCAAATAATGTTTAAATACATGCCATTTGTTAAAATGTTAACAAAGGGAATGTATACATGTGTATAACATATAATATGTGTAAATTATATATGTACATATGATATATATTGCTTTATATATTATGAACCTAGTGAACCTGAGAACAGCTAGTTTTAAGGCTGTTTGGCAATATAAAAATCTGTAGCATTGGTGTACATTTGGTTAAAAACAGTTGCTCCATAGCACTCTTTTCCCAGACAAAATACATTGTCAGAACAAATTCAGGAAAATATTTTAGATGTTGAACCATGAACATGCTGATAGAAAGTAAACAGGATTAATCAATGTGGTATGCAAAATTTCAGGAAAGAGGTAAATGTGTTTGTGATCACCAAAACTGTCTCCATATTTTATCTGTTGACATAATCTTTTTTAAAAAAATCTTCTCAGTTTAGAACAGATATATGAATCTATTCAGAGTATGAGTGGGAAACGACCATTACATTGCTGTTGAAATGCTTTCAATATTTATCTACAGTCACAGATTAAAAAAAAAAAAAAAACCTCTCAATTTACCTTTTGCATAAAATTTTTGGGCACAATGGAAAAGCCCTGATATTTACTGATAAGTATTAGCTGTGTTAGAGTAGTTTAGATTATGTTATTTCCCTTAATCTACTGGAAGGGGGTAGACATCATTATTTTAATTTTACTAATGAGTTAACAGAGGGTTACAGACTGTTAGATAACTTGCTTGGATCCCATAGCTATTATACGATGGAACTTGAATTTGAATGACATATTCAAAGGCTATCCATGTTCTTTCAGAAGTACCTCCTTCAGATGTCTCCACAAATATTTCCTCATTATTGAAGAATCTAAATTCTAGAAGCAAACATGAACAGTTTTAGTTTTAATAATGGCCCCAATCCATCCTACACTGAATTGGCCCTTCTCATTTATTAAATCTCTCTGAACAGCACTTGGCCCAAGTTCAAAGCCTTCAGGCACCCCAAAGCTCTTCTCCACTTCTCAACCAGCACAAGTATGGCCTTAGTTCTAGCCTTGCAGAGGGATGGGGCACAACGCCCAGCTGGAATCTGACTTACAGACTCCCTTCTCCACTGGTCTCTTCTAAGGTCAGTTTCTTCTTAGGCTTTGGGTGAGGAAGAGGGAGAGGGAAAAGGAAATCTTTCCTTATGGACTGGATCAGCTACCGTCCTCCCTCCGTAAGGTGAAGATGCTTTTCTGGCCTACACTGCTGACAGGGTAGCCTCCTTTGGCTGGTGCCCAGATGCTGTTGCTTTCCTGAAATGCACTGCAAAGTTCCTTCCAGTGGGAAACTGGATTTCCGCTCAACCACTTTCACACCATCTCAGCCAAGCACTCTTGCTACTGGCCTGCTCTCGTCCAGTGGGCAGAACCCCTGTGAGCACAATGGGCTCACATCTGGCAACTTTCTGAGGTATCCTATGAACCAATGAGAGACTCGCATTCTCATATCATACCAGACAAGGAGCATTCAAGGGCCTCCACGGCCCCCACCTCTCTGTCAGCAGGATTCCTGTCAAAGCAGACATCAAACCAAGAAATATGATTCTTCTCTTCTTCTCACAGTTACCTTCAGTATTTATGAATCCTTCTCAGAAGGTATCTCTTTCTGGATTTGAAAAGAGGATAAGAGTTTTTCTTCAAGCTCATTATATTCACTAAAAAGCCACCTGTCCTAGTTCTCTCCTTATTTCGATTTAGAGGGAAGGAGGTAGTGGTAAGGTGCTGGCTTTTCTCTGTAAGCCTGGAGGAGTTGTGGTCCACCCTGCTTCCCAGAAACTCTACAACGTTCACTGTACAGGTCCCTAATCTCCATTGTCTCATTTGGGCCTAAGCCACATTCAAATTCAACAAGAAAAGGCTCATCTCACATTCAATTACACCTGACTGCAAAATAAGTCTTTCTGGTGTTACGTCATGTTTTTAAAAACTTAGGCTAAGCTATCTCCCAAAATGTGCTGACATTCCGGTGCTAACACATTTATGTTAAAATATTTGGATCCTTTAAATTGTCTATTTTAATAAGTTCTAAAAAAAAGGTAAATAGATTTCTCATGCCAACCAAATTCAATACAAACACTAAATATATGTAATTTCCATTTCAAATTTATGGCATATGTAACATTTTACTTTATTGTGAACCATTTACTTGGTCATCTCAGACTGTTCTGGCCCAAGTTTTAAGTGAAAAAAAAAAAAAAAAAAAGTTTGAAAATCCATGCCCACACTCCAAAGAGGACCAGGTTACAAGATTGTGAAGTACTGTGAACACCAAAAGAGCAAACAATGTAAGCATCTCTATGGCCCTCACCACTGAAGTAGTGGAGCTCTTTGACAAAGCTACTATTTTAGAAAAACAAACAGAAACAGAAGAGTTCGTTTCATTTGTTTCAGTTTGAGGGCTAAACTGGAACTTTGTGGTCCCTATAAGCACTGAGGAGTTGATATTTCAACTAAACCCAAAGAGTCTAATTCAAATGTCATGCATGTAAATGATAATAGTTATCATTTATACAGTCCTTACGGTACAGCAAGCACTATGCAAGGGCCTTTACAGGTCTTATTTAATTTAATCTAACCCAGTGAGGAAGGTAATTTTATAGATGAGAAAAATGTTTAGAAACTCAAAGTAACCCAAGTTACAAGTAGGATTATAAAGGTAGTAATGACTAGGGCCATAATTTAAATTTATTCATTAACTTTTTGAGCATATACTGTATAAAAGGCTAGGTACTTAAATAAGAGAAACAAAATCACTCTCTGTGGAATTGCTCAGTGATTCACTTAATCACTGAAGCGTGAAAATTACTTAATAAAAACATAAAGTATAATGTTTATCAGGGAGTTGATTTATTCCCATTAACCAAATTTTATATATATATAATTTGCTGCTTTCAAATTGGTTGTTTACTCCAATAAAAATGAGTAAGATGGGAAATATAGATTTAATGGTAGTTGTACTTAAGCCCCTGCAGCAATTCATTATGCAACCATTGCATATATTTATTAAAGATGTATTAATGAATAGTTATAATATGGCATTTTATCTTTTACTAATTCTGTATAAGTTAAAAATTATAATATTCTATTAATGACAGAACTAATGCAGTTTGTATTTCAACTCTCTAATATCCTTTCTTTCATCTAAACAGAACATTTTAATTACTTGGGTAAATATTATCACTTGCAGAAAAATAATAAGAATGTGAAGAAAACACAATTGGCCCAGATTGGCCCAGTCAATCCTGAGCAATGCGACCCAATGACAAGTTCAGGAATGACCTTTTGTCTAAATTAATAGACTTGTGTTGTTTGCCCATTGTATCCCATTTTTTAAATGTTTTAAATCAAGACTTGAGCATTGAGAATTCATTATAGAACTTCAACTTCCTAACTATCTATTCCTAGAATAATCCAATTTCAATCTGTAGGCATTTTTTTTTTATTTGCAATTGTTTATGTGATATTACTACACAAAGATTGTTTTTCTAATTCCTGTAAAAAGTGAAAATGGACATTCTGTTAAGTTGAATAAACTATAGTTAGAGGCTGTTTTATATATA
>JAQZBX010084907.1:0-13204 GCA_029593785.1 Cabassous unicinctus | reverse complement strand
TTATGATTAGGGTGTTGAGCCCCACCCCTTGGTGGGTGGGGAATCAAATATAAAAGGCATGGCAAGAACAGTTTTGAGAAGCAGTCTTTGAGAAGCAGCTTTGATGTTGGAAAGAAGGCCCCAGAAGAAGAGAAGTTCACCTGATTGCCTACAGCTGACCTTGTGGAGGAAACAGGAGCTAAGCCTGGAGAGAAACGCAGCCCCGGGAAGAGAGGAACCCAAGAAGCCAAGAAGGAACCCAAGAAGCCTGAACCCTGGGCAAATGTCGGCAGCTGTCTTGCTCCAACACGTGACAATGGACTTTGGTGAGGGAAGAAACTTATGCTTTATGGCCTGGTAACTGTGGACTTCTGCCCCAAATAAATACCTTTTATAGGACCAACCCATTTTTGGTATTTCACATTAGCACCCCTTTGGCTGACTAATACATTAACCAAAGACAGTTATGTTGTGGATTTGGGGGGAATTATAATAAGAAAATTTCAGAGGTAAGACAGAGAACTACTGAACTGTCCTTAGAGCGATGCACAAGTCCCAAGTTCAAAGCAGCACTTGGTGTGGTACAAAGAACACACCAAACAAGAGTCCCCTGTTGGCCAGTTTCTGTGTCTGTAAAATGCAACGTCCACCTTAGAGTCTGGTGATGAAACCACGAAGAAACCCACTGATGCTAAACTGTTGTGTGGACTGTGTATTACTATAAACATGAGCATTTTTATTTTATAATAAACAGGATCGAATGAAATGGAATCATTATAACCATCACTCCAGCTTTGATTCCTCCATCACCTCGCCTTTTCTCCTTGTTGGTGCTGCTCTTTTCCTTCTACTTCCACTTGTCAACAACCAGTGCTCATGGCACACGTGCTATCTGCTCAGCGCACCTTCCTCCTTTCTAGCACTCCTAGGAAGCTCTGCTCTTCTGCAAATCTTCCCTTAATCGCCCATGCCTGTGAGAGCCTGCTTTGACAACACAAGCATGAATCATTCTTCTAGGGCACTGTGACAAGCTTGTCAATGAGGAATTATGGATAAAGTCACACCTGAGAGATTCAGCTGGACCAGCCACAAGGTTCGAAACAAAGCTGTGTGTAAGCACAATAGATAATGACCTTGATGGCGATTGTTAAGGTCAAGGCTAATCTCTTTTTTAAATTATTTTTTATTTATTTAACTTTAATTTTTAAAGAAGCTTTAGATTACATAAATGTTAGATAAAAAATATAGGGGATTCCCATATTTCCTACCCCCTCCCGCTCCCACATTTTCCCACGTTAACAACATCTTTCATTAGTGTGGTACATTTGTTAAAATTGATGAGCACATATTGAAGCATTGCTACTAACCATGGACGATAGTTTACATTATAGTTTACATTCTGCCCCAAAGAATTTTACAGGTTATGACAAAATATATAATGGCCTGTATCTGTCATTGCAATGTCATGCAGGACAATTCCAATGTCCCGAGAATGCCCCATGTTATACCTATTCTTCCCTCTCCCTCCCCTCAGAACTTCTGGTGGCCACTGCTTTATATCAATGATAAATGCTCTTCCATTGTGAGAATAATAATAAGTCTATAATAGAATAATAATAAGTCTACTTTAGTCCATTGTTCACTCCCAATCTTGAGGATTTGGGGATGGTGATGACCACTCTGTTTCTAATTGAGAGGGGGCTTAGAAGGGCTAACCTCTTTAATTTAGATACACTGTAATTCTATTTCACAGAAGCAGTGAAATGTGCTCTTTCGATATTTAAACATTCATTCCCTTATAATGGTACCCACAGTGTGCTACAATTATACAGGAATGCATTTACAGTTACAACCCATCGCTTGATTAGATCTTAGCAGAGAATCTGCAAGAAAAAAGTAGCACATTGTAAATACTATTAGTTCCTGTTTTATATCAATGCAGAACTGTGCTGGCAATAAAATCAACTGATTGATGTTCATTGCTATCTGAGGCAAGAGCTGAGAGAGTCCTTAAAAGAGAACTGTAAGTTTAAGTTAACTAATAACTCAATGAATCTGTCTGGGAAGAACAGTCTGGGTACCAAATTGAAAGTATCACTTCTGTGCCAAGTGGCTCGCAAATATCCCAGTAGATTTGCATGACTATTAAGTGCAGCAATAGCCTCTTTATTTTATTTTTTTGAGAATTTAATTATTTGTTTATATTTAATGAAGACACCAGATATTTTAAATAAAATGCCCCAGCATTGCCCTTGATTCCAACTTGAAATAACAGGATAGTCTTTTTCTAATCCTAAATCACATGAGAATGGAATGAGTGAGAAAGGCAGTAAGGAAAGCCTTCCACTAGTTGATGTGGGATTGCTAAATAAGCCACAAGGAATGGGACCTTGGTCCACTGGAAGAAAATTTAGGAAGCCAAACATCTTTGGGGTGAGGCGGAAGAACGCAAATATAGTCAATGCCAACTATAAGCAATCAGAAGGAAGGTAAAACAAGTCACTTGGGTGCTAAAATATTCTAACAATATGGACCAGATGCAGGACACAAGCCTGGAACATAATTATGATGATAATATCAAGTTTAAAAAGAAAGGAATTAAGGCATAATGGTTAAATCTTTGGGCTCTGGAGTTCAACACAGCTGAGTTCAAGCTCCAATTCTGCCACTTAAACTTGGCAGCTTTTGCTAAGATCTGCAGCCACTCTAAGGCTTAGTTTCACCATTAGTAAGATGGAAAGGATAGTAATACTTATGTCTTAAGAAAACTAGATGATATAATTCATGTAGAAGGGCTTGATTTAAATTAGCTAATCGTATTTTTGTTTCACTATTTATAGTATTATATATCACACTATGATGAGTAGAAGACTAGTAAATAAGTTATCAAAGGTTGCAGACATATTTAAAATAGATGACACTGGAACTGACAGATATATTAACAGTTACAGCATAAAACAGAAGAGAGACAATTGTATACTTCTTAAATAAGTAAGGTTGCACAGGATTATTAAATGATGTTGGACAAATAGGTTTTAATTCTGGGTTCTAAAACATGAAGAATTTGGTGCGGAAAGTCAGAAACATAGTTAACAGACTAGAAAATAGAAATTAGGATGAAAAGTTAAAGAAACTCAAATTGTAGTTGGAAAAGAGAGGCTATGAAAAAAAACACATCAAGGGATCTGGGACATAGCTAGGAACCTGGCTCTTTCTATCTGCCCAGAATGTTATGAACACTGAGGTTTTTTTTTCCTTTGTGGGACATATCATGATAAAATTTTACATTTATTTGTGTGATTTACAGAATAACAATTGTCTGTTCCATTATACATCCACAAGCATCTGTGTTTGCTTCAGTGCCCCAGTGTATCCCCAGTGTCTAGAACGGTCTCTGACAAAGAGAGGAGGTCATTAATAATTACTTGTTGAATGGAGGACTAAAGATGAACAGTAAATTTTAGATATAAAAAAGAGTTTCCTGAAGGTTGTGAAAGCCCTGGACTGTGTCACTAAGTCAGGGGGTGAAATCTCCAGCCCCCGAGACTTAAAAAGCAGCCCCATTATCGGTGTGTCTGGCATAGTTTCTGGGTTATCCTGCAAAAAATGTGAGAGGATGGATCAACCAGTTCCTCAATGATCCTCATAGAGTCCCACCTTGCTCTTTGTGCGTTTTCCTCGAGGACATCTGGACCATAGGAACTAACAAAAGTTTCCATTGCTATGACTCAAGGGAAGTTTAATTTTTTATGCCTCAGAATTACTGTCTTCAAACATTCAACAAATATGAGCTGAATTGCTACTATATTCGGGCCACTGGTGCTCTGTGTTCTAATATATCATGGGTCTTTCTACCAATATGATTTATTCTGATGGCAAGACCAGGAAGTTAGAATAACTCCTCTTTGTACCACACACTCTTCCCAAGGTATTTAGCTCTACTTCATTCACTTTTCCATTAAAGGTTCGTACACTCTCCAAGGTCTTAAATTCTAAATGCTAGATGATGGAGCCCTGATGAAACCTTCACCTCCAACTCAGTCTTGATCTGAAGCACTGCTACTTAGAATAGTTTCTGAGTAATATTTAGGTAATCTTAGCACATTTAAAAATATATACATATATATATATAAAATAACATTTATGTAAACAAATGCACATATATGCATATGTATTTATATATCATTTTACAAATATTTGTATGTATTGTGAAAAATTTGATTTTTACCCACAATTAAAAAATAAATAAATAAATAAATAAATAAATAAAAGAGAAAGTTGATGCATGAGCCTTGAGCAGCAGCCGGCTGTTGTAAAACGACCTCTTTTCTTATACCTCTGGTTTTAAAAAGAATAAAGAGTGGTTAAGGAAAACCCTCGAGATATACCAGTCAATGCTTCTAGAATCCCAGAAGCTAGAATTTCCAAAGTGACTCTAGCCCTCAATTGTGGCCAGTGACCAGGCGCAATCACAAACCTTTGGACAACCAAATTTCCCCACATGCACTTCTTCCATTTACATCACCCATTTTCAACTCTGAGTAGATGCAACTTTTAATCCAATTACTTCTTACATTCACATTTGATCATAAGGCTTTGCTTTACTTTTTCTAATCTGCTTCCTCAGAATCTCATCTTTTCTCTATTATGATCCCCTTACTAAGAATTTGTTTCTACACGTGAAGTTGCATTTTAAGTTAATCCGCTCCTTTGACACTCTCTCTCACTCATTAACTTGCTGTTTTCTCAGTTGTCTCAACTTGAAACTGTTATAATTTACCTAGCAGAAATACCTTCAAAGGAACACAGGCATAGAGGACTTTAGAATGATTCAAAACAAAGAAAATAAGTATTGCAATTTAATCTTATGAGAAGTTTAATTTTCCCAGTGTGAGAAAATAATATACCTGTAAAATGTCATTGTACCGTAAGAAGCTAAACTCATTTTCCATCTACATTTGATAAGAAAAAATTTAATGGATAGTAACTGATTGATAGTTTTCAGCATGGGGAAAACACAGTATGAATGGGCTCCAAAACAATTCCCCAACCTACGCTCTAGTAATGACACAGTGCAACAGCAGACAAGGTATTTTAGGGAAACAACTGTTCTTGAGAAAAGATTTCCAATTTCCTTTCCTTTAGTCATACACAGAAGGTATTTTTACACATATATTAGAAAGTATCTGCAAGCAAAGGCATCCTGGTGATTTTACATTTTTTAGGGTCCTCTGATTCTTAAAGAACTTTCTGGCATCTCCCACCACAGGAGACTCTGGATACACAAGCAGATTGTCCCAAGGCCTAAAATAAGATAAATCACAATAGACTTTAGTTAGTAGCAATGCTTCAATAGTTATACACCAATTGTAACAAATGTACCACATTACTGTAAGATGTTATTGATAGGGGAAAATGTGGGAAGGGTAAAGGGTGGAGTATATGGGAATCCTTATACTTTAATGTAACTTTTCTGTAATCTAAAACTTATTTAAAAATAAAGTTTATTATATTAAAAAAAACTTTATTAATAAAAAATGTTCACAATGATTTTTGCAGATTCATTAGGAAAGTTATCCAGACGTCTTAGGCACTGGCATAATAAATATGATGTCTGTGAAAAACAAGTCTTGACACCAACAAAATCATTCTTTGACTATAAAAGAATTAGGAACTAGTAAATTTGTAGAGTTAAATATCAAGTTCCAAAGGGAGACTGGACTGGCATGACAAAAACAATGAATTCTTTGTTATTTGGAAGGACAGTGTTTTTTAGGGTATCAAATATATCAGCTGTATAGAATTACAATGTCCACCAGATACAGACGATGCAACATCAAAGAAATTTGTGGATAGCACATAAAAAAATTGACACTGTTTGTTCTTTCTGGAATAATTCAGAAAGCATTTCAGCTCTTCATAGTAGGATTTGAAGTTCTCATTGTGCTGGAGTTGTGTAGGAACTAATGGCCAATAAAATTCCCTTATTTATGAAACTCAAGACCACATAGAATTAGTTGCAGTTTGAGAGAATGCTTAGGGATTTGTTTGACCCTGATAATATCTATAATCTTCCCTTATCCCTAAAATCATTCTCACTACCATCTCCACTGACCAATCCCTTCACAGACAATTCTGATTATATAAACTTGCAAACACACATGCACACAACAGATATGTACACATACTGTACATGCACGTAGGTGCATATGTCTAACTTACACAAAATTCTAAAAGTGACCAAAATTATTTTGAAGGCATTTTTATTTGCAGAAAAACTGTTCTAATCTCTATCCCATTCTCCTTAGATCTAGGATCAAACTAAAATATTTCCCCAGAGAAAGAGAAAGACTCTAACACTGTGAGGCTATGAATTCATTTTTCTATCTTTGTTGGACAATGAAGAAAGTCTTTCCTGATCTGTGTGTTATTAGATCTGCCAACAGTCCAGCTGAGGAAAAACAAATATCTGCATGTGCTCCCCAATTCTCCTCCAAAGTGGTATTGAGTTCACATGACAATAAGAACAAGTAAGGGGTTTGAGGAGTTAAGAGGGCAGCCTGTGGGAAGGGGGAAGAGAGGCCAGGGCAGTAATTGAGAGAAGAGGGTCTTTTCTGTTTTGTTTTGCTTTTTCTTTGAGAGGGTACAGACTTAAGCCACTTTAAATGTTGATGTGAAGGATGCAGTTTTTTTGGTCCATCCATCTATTGATTTACAAACATTTCTTAAGCATCTGCCAAGTACCAGACATTGTTGTAAGCACTAGAGAAGAGCAAAAAACAAGACAGGCTGGGTCCCCACTCTTTTTAAGCTTGTCATTTAGTTAGGGAAAACAGAGGATAAACAAGTGAGCAAATAAGATTAATTTCCATGAAAAATTGAAACAATACAATATCAGGTAGTGGTGTGTTGTGAGGAAAATGAACTAATACAATATCAGGTAGTAGAGTGTTATTTATGTATAGCATCCAGAAAAGGCCTCTGTGAAGAGATGACATTTCAGCAGAGACTGAAACAATGAGAAGCCTGTCATGAAATGATATGAGGCAAGAGCATTCAAAGCAGAGGGAAGTCTGAGGCAGGAACACACAGCTCCTTGGGCTGAATGATATAACCAGTAGGCCTGGTAAGTGAGGAAGGGGAAATCTGAGTGGTAGGAATAGCACATAGGCCACAGACTAGAATGAGTTTTATTCTAATCACAAAAGAAATGTGTTGTAAAGTTTTTCAACAAAGGGAATGGAATGATCTTATTTAAGCTTTAAAACAATTAGTCTCCCTGTTGCATAGAGAAGGATTATGAGGGATCAAAAGAAACAAACAAACAAAAAAAACCTGGTAAGACCAATTAGACAGTTACTGCAGTAGTACATATAAAAGCAATGTAGCAGTAGAAATGGTTAGGAGTGATCAGATTTAGTGGATGTTGACTCCCTGGACTTGCTGATGGATTACAGGATTTTGCCATACAGAACTAGATGGATGGTGGTGCCATTAGGAAAATGAAAACGCATCATTGGTTTGGTGTGGGGAGAGGAATCAAAAATTCTATCGCAGTTTAAGAGTTCTTGTTGATAGAAAGAACCTTGACTATAAATGAGAGATAAAGGATGGTTGATCATTTAATTTACCAGAGAAAGCAAAGGGAATAGGCTTGGTTTTGCATTGTGATGGCTCCTAATTTGTCCACAAAGTACAGGGAGTCAGTGACAGAAGGCTGATTGAGATTTGAGGATATTGGAGACAATTTGAAATATTTATTATGGAGAATGCGAGAATGAACTGACCAGATAAAAAGCAAGAGGATTACCAAGTCGTGGTGAAGGTACCTTTCAGATTGATGATCATGATTAGGTAGTGTCTACTTCCATGTATAGTTTTTCCTTAGGACCACTCTGCTAGTTGGGAACAGATGTGAATTAAGCATGAAATTTTATTTCTCTAGAGTACACTTTTCATCCGGTGGGTGTGATGAAAATACAGAGAGGGAAGGAAATTAGGGGTATTGGCAAGAGTCCTATTTAAAAACAGACTTTGGAATCTAAGATGGATGAGGATGTTTGGGCAATGAGTAAAGAGGTCAAGGAATTTGATGGAATGATGAAGTAGAAAGGATATCAAAGAATAGTCATGGTGTGAGTGGTGGGGCAAACAAACTAGTAAAAGAGAAGGCTTAAAAAAGAATGCAGAATGCTGAATTATTTACTTTTGAGGGGGTGATGATAAGGTCCAGGGGAAAGCCATGGAGTAAGTTTGTGAAGTGGCATGTAGAAGGTCAAGGAAGAAGAGATAAACGGGTGAAAGAAGTAAGACCCTGAGTAGCCCTCATTCATTGAGGTCTTACTTAGGGTAGAGATGGAGACTGTGAACCAATTACCAAAGTCTTGAATGAAAGTGCAGGAGTGGGAGCAGAGGATAGCAAGGGTGGGGGGAGGGTGCTGAATAACAGATGCAAGATAATATTCAGCTACTCTTTGAGAAGATTAAAAGAAAAGCAGTATCTTCAGGAGAAAGCCAGGTTGAGGAGTTGAAGGAAGGCTTTAAGAAGAAGCTGTGGAAACGGGGATGGGTGGGGAAGGGAGAAGGAGTGGCTCTGGGGGACATAATGGAAGGAGCCAAGAAGGGGAGATGCAGGGGAGGCCCATGTCTAGGACTAGGATGCTTAGAGCATCATGGTCTCACTAGAGACTAGAAAGGCTGGACTTGGAGGGGAGGAGTTACTTTAGAGAGAAGACAGACCCAGTAGTTTCAGCCACAAGTGTTTTTTAACTTGGGAGGACACTGGATTGACTAGACTGGGGTGAAATTGTTCCAATGCTTTGCAGCTCCAGTCTTCAGGAACTATCCTGAGACTTTGCAAGATGCTACATTCTATTTTCAGTTATTTATTTAAAAATAAATCATATTAGAAGCTACATTACATCCCTCCTTTTCTACTTATTTGTTTAAGGTACGACTTCTGTGGTGGGTGCATAAAAACTTGAGAAATGAATCACAATACCAAGAATAATGTTGCTAAAACATACAATTCTCCATAAGTTTATAAGGAAACTAGCTAGCAATTTTTGATTATTTACTATGTGCCACATACATTAAATCTCACAAGATTCCTGTGAGCCAAACATTATTATTTCTATTTCATGGAGGATGCAACTAAAAAAATTAGGGAAGTTAAATAATTTGCCCGGGATCACAGAGCTAATAAATGGTGAAGTCAAGCTTCGGTCCTGGTCAGTCTCATTCTAGAGCTCTAGGCTATACCGCCTCAGAACCACGCTGGACACACACTTTAATCTCTAAATAGGCCTTCGGAATAGTTAAATAGAAATACCTGGAAATATAAGACAGAAGGAAAAAAGAAATATGGAAAGGAGGGAAGAAGGGAGGGGGGAAGGAGGAAAGAAGGACGGGGAAAAGCCTGACATGATTCTGAACTAGTATGGTCCTCTCTAGAAGGCTATACGGGTAGCTCTGTTCAAATTTGTTTACTTTTTAGGTGTAAGTCAGTGGGAGGCTTCTGCTAATAAAACATAGTAATCTACTTCAAACTCTGAGAGTTTTAACATTTTAGTTTTCTATCATTGGCTTCTGCTGGCAGTAATTTTTAACCAATAATGCTACCTAAAAACCTTGTCAAGTAGAACTAATTATCACCTCACTTTTACAGATGGGTAAATGGAGGCTCAAAGAGGTGAAATTACTTGCCCCAGACTATTCAGCATGAAGCAAAAGTGCAAGCCTAGGTCTGGTCAGATGCAAAAAAGTCTGTTCTTTCCACTCCCCTGGCTTCCTGGCATGCCATTAGGCCACCTTATTTGGCTTCATAGCTATTTCTTCACAGCTTTCCTTCAGGTTGAGACCTGTGCCTCTCAAGGAGACAACTGCCAGTCAAGCAGTGGTTTTGCCTCCGGCTGAGAAATGACTGAAGAAAGAGAATACAGACTGGACAGGAGAGTAAACCCCCAAGCCCATGGATAAGCTCTTGGGCCTCACAGTGGCTGCTTTTTCCTCAACTGAAGCAACCAATTTCAGGGCAAAGGAAGTTGTCTACAACATGAAAGTGTCACTCAGCATCCACAGGCATTTTAATCCCTCTCACCCAAGGCTGTCTGTCACAGTAAAAACACATAGCTGGTTGTCACATCTGAACATTAACCCATCCTTTTTTTTTTTCTCTTTAAAAAAAAGGAAAAAGTCTTTTTTTTATCCTTGCTGTAAATTGCTATTGTGTACCAGTTTACGTCCCTTAAACAGCAGCAGGGGACCTACGAAAGCTTCCAAAGCCATAATAAAATCCCATCTTTCTCTGACTTCTGGTTAGTAAGTAAAGGCAGTATGTAAATGAGAAGGCAAACCCAATCAATCCTGCAAACATCCAGGGTACTCAGAGGCCTGAGCAGGCCATATTAAGCATTCCATTTCCTCTTCCTCCTTCGTACGGGAAATCCTGATTAAATTGGTCAGATTTGAGCAGCTTCCATTTCCAAGAAAGGAGGACTTACACGGAATAGGAAATCCCATGTTTTGAGTGCATTATAAACACGAGTGTGTAATGTGTGTATTTTCAGAGCAACCAGCCCTTTAAAATAAAAGGCTCCCTCCCTGTCTAACACGGTACCCTTCAGAGCTCACCCCCCACCTTTATTTATTCCTTCTTGTTACTTTCTCATTTGCTTGCCCGTATTTGGAAAGACATACATTAATCACATGCAGGCGGATTTTCATGGAAGATTGCTTCTTCTGATGTCTCACCCTTCCCCTCCCCCATCCCGCCCCTCATTATTTTTCATTCTAGAGGTCCCTTGGAATTAAAACAGCTCTATCTCTCCCCTATTATTTGCACGTACCTCACCACAGTCCTTAGTTCCTACATAGTCATTATTTTTGCAGTTGCACTGCGTTAACTCAAGCATTTTCTTATTTACATGTGAACCAGCCCCAATTCACAAGCACTGTAGTTTACATGTGGGGTGCATAAAAGCTTCAGAATTCTGTGGCCTTCAATTCAAAGAGCAAATTCTCACTGGTTTGCATGCCTAAGAGTTCACTGCAGGGACTGCGGGCTGTCCTCCCAGCAGCCTCCACCTGGGAGCACTCTGAAGCTTCCTCCTAATTGAGACACTCCCCAATGTTACCTTTCCTGACTTAGTGTTTGCTCATTTGCAGAAATTTCATGCGAAAATTATTTCCCTTTCAGTGACGGCAAGTCTATTGCCTGGAATAGAAACAGTGCTGCTCACCTAAACGCTACAAAATCCCTGGCATCCCTGTTCCACCTACTTTCTGTGTGTGCATTTTCAGTGGTCAATTTGGTTAAAAATTTAGGGACCTGTTTGTCAAGGTGCAAGAAAGACACCCCCCCACCCCACTCAGGCGATAAGAACGAAACCGTCTGGCATGAGGTTTAAAATTTCAAAGCCCAGGTTTTGGCACTAGACCGCCTTGATCCAAATCTTGCCTCAGTCTCTTACTGCTTGTGTGACCTTGGGCAAGTTATTTAACCTCTCTGTGCCTCAGTTTCATCATTTTTTTTTTAAAAAAGAGAGATAATATCTACCTTATTGGGTTGTGAGGATAAATGTGTTATACAGACCAAATGCTCTCAAGTACTCATAATTGTTCCTTATACACAAACTGATGCATTGCTTTTTCTATTAAAAATAACCAAGGAACAAGTCATACGTTGTTTCACCTCTCATTTACTACCGCATCGAACCACAGCTTTTAGACATTTAACCAAAGGCAGCTTCCATCGCTGTTTTTAGAGGACAGGACAATAAAGATGAATGCCTGCCCAGTCCACCCACACATTAACTACAGCCAGTCGTGGCGCATTCTCTCCCAAGGCGGGCTGGACAAGGCGGAATCCACTGACGCACAATGGCACTGACAGTCTCAATTCACGGCTGCCCTCAGATGTGCCCTTGGCCCCCGGGCCATTTTCTGTTTGGGGCTCACCCTCTTCAGCCCCCTTGGCAGTCCAGCTCCCTTTACATGAGAGACTGCACGACTGAGCCTTTCAGGCTCTGAAAGTCAGCTATAATCGCTGAGTAAAGGGATTCTGGATGCAGGGAGAAGGAGGTTGGGAGGAAGGGACAGAGAGAGAGAGAGAGAGAGAACGAACCTGATGCATGTCTTGTCTTCTGTTTGTATAACTTCCCTAACTGACAGTTGGTAGGATCTAAATCAGTAGTTTCTTCCATGAAAATCTGCCTGCATGCCATTGATGTACATCTTTCCAAATAAGAGCAAGGAAATGAGAAAGTAGTAAGGAGGTATAAATAAAGGTGGGGTGGGCTCTGAAGGGGAGCATATTATGCACAGAGGGAGTATTTTTATTTTAAGGGCTGGTTGCTCCACGTGCGCCACCCCCCATCCCCCACCAGCCAGTAGCATCAGACCTACTGAATCAGAGAGTCTGTGGGCGGGGCCCAGGAATCTGGTTTAACAAGCTCTCTAGGAGATTCTGATGCCTACTCAAGTGTGAGAACGACTGATCTAAATGATTCTGTCATAACAAATGGAGTTGCCATCAGATCAGAAAATCTTTGCCTGGATTCATGGCATTGCCACCCTCGCCACCATGCTGCTGAAATCTCGCAGGCGTCTCTAACCTAGAGGGGATGCAGGTCTATCCCTTCCACTATGAGCACAATTTCCTCCAAACTCCCCTTCCTCATGTAACTTCCTTAGTAGGAGTACATTTCCTGGTAATTTCTTCTCCCTTTGGCTTATAGCTCATGTCGTGCCATCATTCATCATTCACAGAAAATCCTCGAGGCTGCGTGAGCCAGGTAGTTAGTTACCTTAGAGAAAAAGCCAAATCCAGTGGGGTGGGGGGGGCGGGGAGGAATGAAAGGAACCCAACAAGGGATACACTGAATAGGGAAAAGGAACCACCCCCTCCTTCTTCTCTTCAGGTGGGTTAAGAAAATAAAATATAAAAATAAACATGTCAAATGTTTTATTTCTCCCGCATCAATGGTACCCTTTGTCAAGATTAATACAAATTGAATTCCACCTCGGGTCATTTTCCCTAAGGGTATGATATTAGATAGATTAGTTAAGTCATCAAATAAGGAGTATATTGGAGAGAGCACAGGCAATGGGGATCTTCCTGGAACAACTTTCAAGAATGCTATTTGGATACAAGGAGGGAAATGTAAACAAACAAACAAACAAAAAAAACCCCACAAGACAGGAGTGAAAGAAAGAAGCAAAAAAT
>JAQZBX010084906.1:0-13195 GCA_029593785.1 Cabassous unicinctus | reverse complement strand
TTTTACATCATTCCATTTGCTGCCACCGTATAGATTCTGAGATTTTTCTTGTAAATCCTGGCGATTCATAGTGCAAAGTCCTGCTCCCATCCTCTAGCCAAGCTCTCCTAAGCACACACAAGTCATTTTATAGTTCATTGCTCTACTTAGGTTGCATCTTTCTGACTACTTATTTACAAATTTGCAATGTTTTCAGCTATAGATTCAAGAGAATATTAACTAAACTTTATGCAGCTTTTCTACGTGTTTTTAAAAGTCGTATTTCGATTTTAACTTAATCCTCGATTTTCTAAATTTTTAAGTGCCATTATTTCTAAATTATTGTTTGTTTTTTTAAATTAGCCTTAATTGTTTCTTTATGGATGTTTTATATAAAATTTCCCTTATTTCATGTATTTAGATATAATTGTGATGCATAAATGAGTCGTGCTTCCAGGGATATTGCCCTGTAATTGACCAAATAATGACTTTACATAAAATTATAATATTATGGAGCTAATTTCAATACAAATCCTATTTTTTAAGAAATGTATTGAAATGTTTTCTCAATGAGATGTAAAACATTATCAACTATTTGTATGAAAAGTGAGCATGCAGGATTGGTTTGAGGAGTGTTCAACAGAAACTATCTTACAGAAGTGTTGAGAAAAGTATTATAACACTAGTATTGACACTAAACAGAAACAAGTACATAAACAATAAGTAAAAATTCCCAGGACTATAAAGGATAAAAATAAATCTTTTCTTTTGAAATGTTCCTTTACATATTATTTTTGATACTTAGTAGAGAGCATTTCTACCCTTTTGATTGAGTCCTTGAAGGCTTTCTTAACTTGATTGTTCCTCAATGTATAAATAAAGGGGTTCAATGTAGGTGAAATAGAAGAAATGAGCAGTGCAACTATTTTATGAGTGGTCACTTCTTCCTTTCCTGTAGGGTTCATATAGATGGAAATGCATGTGCCATAGGTGATAGAAACCACAATCATTTGGGAAGAACTGGTCGAAAAGGACTTCTTCCTTTGCTGGACTGAGGAGAATCTAAAAATTGTCCTCATGATGTAAGCATAAGACAGAACTACACAAATCAGAGTCATAATCAAGGTCAGCACAGCACAGATTGTCACTGTCTCTTTCAGGAGCCATGTGTCTGAGCATGCGATTTTCACTAGGGGAAATGCATCACAAAAAAATGATCAATGGTATTAGAGTCACAAAATTCCAGTTATAAAAGCAGATTAAGTAGGGGGATTATTACACACAAACCCACTGTCCAACAGCAGATGATGAGAAAATTGCAGACATTTTTGCTCATGATGGTCTCCTAGTGCAGGGGTTTGAAAATGGCCACATAGCAGTCATAAGACATGGCAGCAAAGAGATAAAATTCTGACACTGCAAAGAGGTCAGTAAGAAATACCTGGATGACACAAGAATTATAGGTAATGACCTTGTCACCCATAGCTATCTTATATAAAAATCTAGGAATACAAGCAGATGTGAAGGAAACCTGTAAGAAGGAGAAATTTTGTAAGAAAAAGTACATGGGTGTTTTCAGATGGGAATCTACAAAGGTGAGTTTGATGATGGTCAGTTTCCCAGTTACACTCAGCATGTAGGTGAGAAGTAGAAATATAAAAAGCAGAACCTGTAGCTGAGGGTTAACTGTCAGTCCCAGCAGAATGAATGTTGTTATTGTGCCGTTTGTCATCACTGACTGCTGACTTCTGTTCAAGTTGCATGTGATATTCAGAGAAATTTTCTTATACGTTATTCAAACTGTCCTACATTTTAACATATTCAGTATTTTATTTGCCATTCCATTTTTTTGAAAATTGATTTACTTCCACTGTCTGCTTAGGATTTTAACTTGTGAATACAATATGTCACAGGTTATGTGTAATTCTATGAGTAGCACCAATCTCTTTTGCTCTCAAGAATTATTCCCTAATCACAAGTTAAATTTAAAACTTCACCATTGATTTCATGTCTTTTCCTAACACTTTCTATTATTAAAAATACTGCTAAAAATTAACAGATAACTTGGATTCCCTATATAAACTCTAAGTAAAACTTGAAGTGTCTGATCAAAAACAATATTTTTGTTTGATTCTTAGATGAGTGTTTTTATTCCCCTTAATGACCCCAACCTCTTCTGCTGCACCTAATATATCCATGTTTTTTCTGAGTATGTCTAATTTCAAAAATATGCACGTAAACTTTACTTCTGACCAAAGAGATGAATGCCTTCTATTTTCTTTGATGTTCCGTTATATAAATTATTTTATTTCATGATACATTTGTACCTAATATAACAGAGTTAATGCAGAAGTCAAGAATCCTTTGTTTTTGTGTTTAGGTTGCTCCACAGGTATTTTTCAGGTAAACCATTAATTATACCAGAAGGGATCCAAATGTTTCCAATATGCAATCTATATTGCAAAGCCTGTTTTCTTTTGACATAACAGTACAGATATCCTTATCCATTGTATCCAATTTATTTGTTTTATGAGCAATTTCACTTTATTGTTTAACATACTGTGTTCAGATTCATGTTGATTGTGAACTGTCTTGGCTGTGAGTATTTGTAAATTTCACTGAGTTAACAAAATAGGGAAGAAGCACTGACTCAGGCCATAGTTTCCCTGCAAGTTAGAACTCTCCTAGGGAATTTGGTCTCTCCTTCAACAGCTATCAACTTTTTATATCAAGATGTAGAAGAGCTTTTATGTAGCAGTTCACCTACCGGCCTTCCATCTTTCTCCTAATATCTCAGTAAAGGCACACACCACTGTGAAACCTTACTTAGACTTCAAAGATGGAACATAATTCCATCTTCAAACTATATTTTTTCCCCAAGATATTACACCTTCTTTTACAATAAAAGTTTACAAAAGTGTAAAGCATAATTTAAAGATATCTGTGTATTCTCACTGGCAATCAAACGTTCAAATGAACACAGAGTTCTTTAATGAGCTGCTGTCACTTCATTCAATATATTATCCATTTTGGAGGATGAGGATAAAGTACTTTCTGATAAACTTCTGTACCTACAGAAATAGTTTATTAATTATAATTTGAGGTTAAATGTATAGCCAAAGTTGCCATGGATATTTCTTATAATAAGTTAGGTGTGGGTTTATTATTGTCTTATTCAAAAAAGCCTCCCTAACACTGACATTTATCTACTAGAGGAATTCTAAAAAAAACTAATGTGTCCTGAATAAATATATGTTGGTTACATTACAAAACATAAAAATTATTGCTGAAAGCCATCTTCTCCTCATGAGCAAAATATGTCCAAATCCTGCAAGGGGAATTACAATCCAAGAAAAATTTCATTATGCTGACTCATCTGTTAGTAAATCAGAGCTTCTGTTGGTTGTTTGACTATGGCAATATTAAGAATGCAATGTTGAAGTGATATTTTGATGAGTGCATGTATATCTTCACATTTACTGGCATGTCTGGGAATTCATATAGCTCCCTGACCTTGCGATCTTCAATAAATCTGACAGACTACCTGAGAATAGGCTTAGAGCTATTAGCCCCTAACATTTTCTTACACTCTCCATCATTTTAAATATATTAATTTAAAAGCAGGAATGTCAGGAAATCTATTCACAGGTGGAAGAGATGATATTCAGAAACAGTGAAGCTTTACCGTTTGGAGGATGATTTTTAAAATATTGATGTATATGCCACTAAGTGATTAAAATGTTCCTTGGTGACATACATTCAAGAATCATTAATGAACTTTTTGAATAACAATAATTTGGCAAAAAAAAGAAAAACAAGAATGCAGGCTTCATTGGAGACTGTGTTCCTGGAGACAGGAAATAATGCATCTGCATCAGACTCAGGTTTGGAGGACAAATCTGTTACTTAGTAACATAGCTCATGTTTTAAAAACTTTCAAGTCATCTAAGGTATTTTTGAGATTACACCCTTCATTTTACAAATATAATCCTTTATTATGGGATATGAATTATTTATTATCAATGGGCATTTTCACTAGGATAAGCAGAGACAGTTTATTTGATTATATGAGGCTACTGTTATATTGAAGACCTTAACAATCCAGATTTTTCTTCTCTAAACACAGACATTAAATTAAAGAAATTATTCACAAATAAAAATTTGTAACATTATGCTATCATTGGATAGGGGAAAATATGCTTTTATATCTTTAAACACATCTTAATTTTTCACACAAATTTCTGATCTTTGCAATTTAACACAATCAAGTTGGCTGTATGAAGATGTAGGTATTTATTTACCAATGTCTGAATTCATTTTATAATATTCTTTCAGTTTGCACATTTATCAACCATTCTATCAAAAGATATTTACAGTAACATTTTCAATGTGTGAGAATAATTGCTAAAAATGAAAATTGTAGATTAAAATGTTAAATTATTTTTAGAAATATTATACATTGTTATAAAACAGCCATAAGATTAGTTTATTAAAAAATTTTGCCACCATAATTAAGTCGTTAGAGAACACTATTTTTAATTCTATTCTTACTTTCTTCTTACAATTATACTTAATATATTTTTTAACATTATAATGAGTCTTTAAAAGTATCTATGCCTGATTTTTACATATGTTTAATGGTTTTATACATTCTTATCTATCATTTTTTGGCATTTTTTTTTACATTATTGAATTATTATTGATATACAGTAAACTACACATATATAAATCTCACATTTTGTTAAAATTTGACATATGTCTAGCCAAAAGAGATATTACCCAAAGAAATCCTTGAACATATGAATGAATCCTAAGAATTTGCTTGTACTCTCTTTGGTCTCTCCTACCTGCCCATCCTCCAATTTTGTCATTCACAGGAAAGCAGGGATATCTGTTCTGTCACTATAGATTAGTTTGCTTTATTTAGAGTTTTATATAAATGTACTTATTTTCATCTGGCTTATTTCACTCAGAATACTCTTTTGTGAGTCATTCATGTATTTTTCCCAGTATTTATAGTTCATTCCTTTTCAATTCTGAGATAAAATCCAAAGCATGGTTATACCACAATTTATTACATATTGGTCAATATTTTGTTAATTCAATTTTGGAGCTAATTATAAATATGGTGTTATAAATATCCATGAAAATGTCTCTAATGACAATTGTTTTCATTTCTATTGGGTAAGTGCTTAGGAATGGAATGGCTGGGTCTTGGAAGGTATATGTTCAAATATTTTAAAAAGTGCCAAATGGGTTTTCAAATTTGCTACGTGATTTTACATTCCTATGGCAGTAAAGGAGTGTATAGTTCATCCACATCATTGGCATGATCAGTCTTTATACTCTTATGACTCTAGTAGGAGTGTCGTGGTATACCTTATGATATTACTTTGCATGTATTTAATAGCTATTATGGCTGAGGACCTTTATGTGTGCTTCTCTGTCATATATGATCCTTGGTGAAGTGTTAGTTTAAATTATTGCCTATTTTATGATTGTTTTTTTTAAATATATTTTTTATTTTTTTAAAAAAATATTTATATTACATAAATGTTACATAAAAATATACGGCATTCGCATATCCCCTGTTCCCTTCACCTCCCACATTTTCCCACATTAACAACATCCTCTACAGTGTGGTACATTCATTACAATTGATGAAAGCATTTTGTAGTAATGCCACTAAGAATGGATTATAGTTTTTAGTTTACACTCTCTCCCGCATAATTTTGTAGGTTTTGGCAAGATATGTAATGGCCTGTATCTGTCATTTTAATGTCATTCAAGACAATTTCCAACCTGAAAATGCCCCCATATTTCACTTGTTTTTCCCTCTCCCTGCCCTCAGCATGTCCGGTGGCCACTGTCTCCTCATCAATGATATAATTTCTTCCATTGCTAGAATCACAATAAGTCTATAGTAGAATATCAGTAAGTCTACTTTAGTCCATAGGACTAAAGGATTCTGGAATGGTGATGCCCACTCGACCTCTAATTGAAAGGGGGCTTTAATCCCATTGGACAAATGGGTGGGATTATCTTGTTTGCAGTTATAGACCCTCTCATTTCCTTGGAATGGTCTATGTCAATTATCATCTCTTTGTCCTGGATGAGTCCAATGAAGTGGAGAGTAGGTGTTGCAACTCCGTTGAGATTCAGGGCCCAGCTGGCACATGACAGCCCAAATATTTTAGTCTCTTGGACATACAGCTATCAACCCTGGTACAAAGTATAGTTTCAAAGAGAAGGGTCAGAAAAGCAATGTTTAGGGAAACCACAACTGAGTCCAACTCTGTCACGTGGGAGAGCATAAATTCCAAAGTAAGGCCCACTGGCAAGGCATCCAACTCCTGAGGTATCTATCCTGACTAAATTGTCTGGATATTTCCAGAGCCCTCTGGACCCCCACTATTTGAAGTCATATTTACTTTGGCAGTCAATGAGATCCAGCTGAAACATGCATAATCATAACCTCTGGAATGAATTCCCCACTCACTTTGAAGTCTTTTAAATATATAAACTCATTTGTCTTTACCTTTTCCCCCTTTGGTCAAGGTCTTTTTCCACTTGCATTGCTTTTAGGACTTGGTAATAATCTCTTGATGCCAGGGAAGCTCATCCCTGGAGTCATGTTGCACACTGCAGGGAAGGTAATGCATTTGTATCCTGCGTTCAGCTTAGAGAAAGACTACATTTGAACAACAAGGATGCTCTCAGGAGGTAACTCTTAGGCACCCTATAATTGTAGTCTAAGTTTCAATTTCAAAAGTAAAGGTTCATAAGTATAGTCATCTATATGAAGGGCCCAAGGATGGACCATCCTCCTTCACTATCTATTGCCCCTGTGTTCAGGGGATTCTTTCTTTTCCATTAGTGAATATGGCAGAGCTCCCCAGATCAGGAATTTGATATTCTTTTGGGTATTGTGTGAATATCCACCCAACCATTACAATGCCCCATGAGCAATTGAACAAATTTATATGCCTTATATCTGTGCCCACATGACCCTCCTCTGATATATTCCCCATTACTGATACCCCACACAAATGTTCCTCCTCTACCACAGTTGTAAGCCTTCTGTGATCAAAAACTTCTTCAAAAATGAAGCCAACAAAATAGCCTAAAACAATTAATAAGAAAATGAAATAATATTTTTAAAAGTAAGAAATAAAATATAAAATTAAAAAAAAATAAAATATAGAATAAAAAATAATGAAAAACTTTAAAATAATTTTCTGACATTGTATCTTTCATAACTGTAAGTTCTGTTGTCTTGTATGTATAGTGATATTTTCTTCTGTTTATTCCCTGTGTGCTTTACATTTTTCATTTTGTCTTCAAAGGACTTTTAAGTTACAGAAAATTCACATACAGAGTATGGAGGATTTCCATATACCCAACATCCTCCCCCTTTCTCCCTTTCCCCCTTTCCCCTATTAAGAATATTTTATATGTGGGTGGTACATTTGTTACAATTGATGTACAAATATTGAAAGATAGCTACTAACATGCTTAATGGTTTATGTTATGGTTTACATTTCAGACCATACACTTTTATATAATTTGATGAAATTTAACATGGCCTGAATTCATCAATGCATGATATTTACACTTCCTTCACCCCCAAATTGTCCCATGTTCCATCTATTCTATTCCTCCCACACCCTCTCCTTTGGACAGAAAGTTTAAAAGACTTTCTAGTGGCATTCATGCTCAAAGTGAAAATCACAAATAAGTAGTCTTATCCAGGTAATTTGGAGGATGGGGTGTAAAGTTGGAGTAGGGAAGGGGCGAAATACATGGAAGTATATATTCCAGATATGTTTTCCAGCCAGATAAGTCATGGGAAGTACTTACCTCAAGATCTCTCACATGGTAAGATCTGTTAGTTTTATTATAAGAATGATTGAGTGGGAGGAAAAATATATGGTATACAGAAACCTTAGGTTCCACTTAACAAGGTATTGACAGATGGAGATGTGGCTAAAGGTCAACCTTTAATTATAATGATAATGATACTACACCTAAAACAAGGGGGAGAATGAAGTCTCTTCTGGATCTGCATTCTATCCAAATTAACCTTCTTAAATAATGATTGCATATGAAACATTCACACCAAACACAAAAATTTCCTCTTTGAATATCCTTGCAAATAAACCTTTTTTAATATAATAACCATAATTAGAAGACACCATAATATTTCTCTAGTCAATGTAAGCCTGATTTCAGTTCCAATATGGTAAACAAATATTGAAATCAAAATTTAAAAATGAAAAACAAAGAAATAGAATAAAAGCACTCATCTTAAATTTTTGGATTTGTAAGAAAATACTAGGTTGAAAATGTTTAATCACTCAACCAATCTAAATGTTTTCCTGAAAAATACAATAATTCATTAAATTAAAATTTATCAAATGCCTTGTTCTTGACAGGATGAGTTCTAAGCATGGATCAAAACCAAATTGAAAATATCTCAGAATGTATTTAATGTACTTTTTTATTGCTGTAAGTATAAAATTTTTAAATAAGAAAAAGCAGCATTATCAAGAAATGACATGATAAAATCAATAAGTAATATAAACAAAAAATAAACACATATTTAAATAAATTTGTTTTAAATGGAAGCAGAATTTGAATATTTAGGATCCTGGTATATATTCATAAACACATACATATACATGTATGCATAAAATGTCAAAAGATTAAGCAGAATTTAAAATATCCTAAATTAATGTGAGGAAATCTCTTTTCAAAGGGTATATGAAATAATAAGAACATGGTCATAATGATCCCTGCATTGAGGAATATCAAAAGCTATAATAATAGCACTGGAAACATCCAACTGCTAAAACAAAGTGAAAATATCCAAATTCAAACTATAGCTAATTAAGCAATGAAGTTTTGTACCTCATGCACACTTGATAGCTTTTAATAGAAATCAAGGAACCAAACTAGCATTATATCTGAAAGTCTAAGATAATTGAAGCAGAAATAAAAATGAAAACTTATAATTATAGTAATAATGAAATTTTTCAAGAAACAAATGGCTTGTCTATCACAAAAACACAGAATATCCATCAATTTTTCTCAAAGGAAATAACTCACTCCACTATTGAATAAGTTTTCTTCTCTGTCAGTTGTCTCTCATCTTGCTATAGTACAGGTCTCATGATCACACTTTGTTTTTTCACCTGATATCAGCAGGATGTTGCACTTTCTATTGCTCTTCAAAAAACACTTTTCCCTCATTCTTTTATCTCACTTCTATTCTTCATTTAGGTGTCAGGTTAAAAGTCACTACTACTTAAAAGCTTTGCCTTTAACTCCACCAGAGGAAGATACACTCCAAGACTGGAAAAGTTCTACCTGATGTTTTGAGTTTTGTCATCTTTAGCATTAATTTCATTAAATGTTCTGTTTATATTATGCATTTAAATCTGTCATTAAAAGAAAATATTTATTATGCACACATGAGTGTGTACAAAATCTACTGCATAAATGATACTTAATATGTGACCTTCAAGTACATTGAATTAAAAAGCCTCACAAACTGACCCCCATAGAAAAGAGAATCAATATTTAATAAAGAAATTGCAAAACTAATTTTTAACTTCAAAAACTAATCAGAAAATAACAAAAATAGTAAAATAGGCTATATTTTTAAACTTTGAATAAAAATGTTACTATCTTTTTATATTATTTGATTTTAGTTTTGGGATATATAAAAGATTAAAATATACATTAATTAAGACATCATTTTATGCCAAATCACTGTATATCTATCATAGGATTACTAATTATATGAACATATACATGTGTATATAAAATTTATATTAAACTAATTTTTCAAAGAGCCTTAGTTTTGGTTTTTAATCTTTGCTTTATAGATGGGCAATTTGAAGTGTGATTTAGGGTTGTGGTTGCTATAGCATATGGTACTGCCTCTGCACATAATCATCAAGAATACCTCAAGGAACACCTCAAGAAAACTAATTTTTATTTAAAACATCCAACGTTTAGATCATGAAAATGGCAAGATAATTTTTAACAAACATAGATAAATTATTATATATTTGCAAAATTTCTTAATTAAAATATAACATATCATTATTTGATGTTATATTTATAATGTTTATCTTGAAATTATGTTGATATATTGAAAGATCAAGAAAACATTTTATTCACTGATATCTTGTAAAAGTTTATAATTTTTTTAAATGTAATGACATAAAGAGAACTAATACTCAAATATATAGTAATAAAAAGAGGAAGTCTTGAAGAAGAAAGTTAGTGAGGAAATCATCCCTTAAAAATGAAGTTTTATGTGGCAGATTTCATTCAATGGAATATTGTTCAGCCATAAATCGATATGGATGAACAAAACGTCATGTAAAGTGAAATAAGCTAAGCACAAAAAGCACAGATATTATGATTTCTCTTGTATGAAATACATAGAATAAGCAAGTTCATAGAGATAAAAAGCAGGATTGTGGCTA
Source organism: Cabassous unicinctus (assembly GCA_029593785.1). Classification (NCBI taxonomy): domain Eukaryota; kingdom Metazoa; phylum Chordata; class Mammalia; order Cingulata; family Chlamyphoridae; genus Cabassous; species Cabassous unicinctus. Next base: position 2,717 of record JAQZBX010084906.1, on the reverse strand, counting down.
CAGGAGAGGGAGTATGGGGAGTTATTGCTAAATGTGTATGAGTGTTGGTTTGGTTTTAGCTTCACAGTCTATCCTAAATCCCTTATTTTGTGAATGGAATGTGATAGAGGTTATTTTTCTTTTAAGAACATCCAATTTTTCTAGCTCGATTTATTCAAATTATTTTTTTCTTTCCTTATTTAATTGACTGGATCATTGGTCAAATCTATTGACCATATTCATGTGGGTCAAGATCTGGTTACTCTATGATGTCCCAATGATCTATTTTCTCTCCTCAGTCAAATACCATAGTACTTTGCTTACTGTAGTTTTATACCAGACCTTGAAATAATGTACTTTAGTTCCCTTAATTCATCCTTTTTATTCAATATTGTTTTGACACTTATATATATTCAAAAATTCCTTATAAGTTTTAGAATTGGTTTGTCAATTTATTCAAAAGAGATTGTTGTATTTTGGACTGAAGTTCATTGAAATTGTCTAAGAATATGAATTTGACATCTTAACAAAATGTAATCTTGCAAGCCATGAACATGGTATATCATTCAATTTATTTAGGATTTCACTAATTTCATAGCTGGGCTTTAAAGTTCTTAATGTTTAGGTCTAGTATGTCTTTTGATAGACTTATTCCTAAATATTGGTGTTATGGACGATATTATATATAGAATTGCTTTTACATCATTTTCTAATTATTTGTTGCTAGCACATGAACCTTGTTCATTGACCTTACATCCTGAAACCTTGCTAAATTCATTTACTAATTCAAGAAGTTTTAAAAGTTTCCATGGAGTTTTCTACATATAAAATTATTTTGTGTGGAAAATGAATTACCTTTCTTTATATCTAATCTTCTTTGTATTTGTAAAGACAATTAATAAATACAAAATATACATATACATGTATATAGTCTAAGAAAAGATTGGATTTTTAAATATTTTCACATATATTTACACTTTCTGTTTTTCTTTGTTTCTGCATATTCTAGGTTCCTGGTATCATAACTTTTTAGCATGAAGATCTTTTTCAGCATTATTTAAATGCAGTTCCTCTGAATATATTATATAACATTTTTTTTTCTGCATAAAAAATGACTTTATTTCACCTCATTTTTAATGGATATTTTTAATGCATAAAGAATTTTAGATTGGCAGTTTTTTGTTCTTATCTCTTTCAGCACTAAAAAGATGCTAGTTCATTGTCTTCACTCTGGTGAGTTTTCTTTGTTTTCCAGTCTCCCTGCTTTATGTACCCCTGGAGATTTTTCTCTTCTTGCTAGCCCACTTCCAGGCTTTGGAAGAGAGCTATCTTATACTCTGTGTAGAATACCTTGGAGGTGTTTCTCTAGCTTTTTTGCCCCATTGTTATGTATCTGAATCTGAAGGATTGAAACATTCAGAGACAGGCAACTTAATCTTGGGACGATTGCTTATCCTGCCCTAGGCCTTGGTCTATTACACTGAGTTCCTGATGAGGACTTAGGAGAAAGAGTTGATTTATGGGTGCAGATTCAGTCTATGGCTGGGACACTTTGGAATTCTAATGTGTCATGAAAGTTCATATGCAGCCACTAAAAGTTCACTAAAGTTTTTTCTGGTTTCTTATTATTCCTGTCCATGGCAAAATCTTCCATCAGTAGAAGAAAGCAGTCTTGAGACATTTTATTCCTATGAAGGGTTCATTACATTATATAGTTTATTTCATTTAGGATTTTTGCATCTTCAGCTATTTAAGAGGATTTTTTTTTTTTTTTTTTTTGCACATCATGATTTCATACCTGTTATGGTTGTATTGATTGTTATGGTGACAGCAATGGTCTCTTGTGTCTCTCTGCATTCATCATGAACAAGATAGACTGTAGAAGGCTTGTCCACAGCTGCAAGACATTCAGCATATTGATCCTACTCTCACCATTTATCTTGTTAATAAATCTGGAATTTCATGATTCAAATGTCGTTGGTTATTTTTGCTTTGTATCCTCTCATGTCTTGATAATTTCATGCTAAGACAATGGCTTTTAGAACATATGGTTATAGTCTGTGTAATTGGCTTTCATCATGACCCTTGTATGTGTCCTTCTGTCTACATACCCATAGTGAAAACCATTTTAGGATTCCCCTCTGCCCAATAAAGTAAAAAAGCCATTTCCACCTGTTATTCCAACATGATTGTGGTTCCTATCACTTATGATACCTTATCTTCCTCTATGTCAAGCCATCAGCCAAATAATCAGTGGCTATTAACAAGGGTGTGACAGAACTAATGACATCTATTGCGCCCACATTGAACCAATTCATTTATACCTTGAGAAACAAAGGAATGACATGTCTTCATCACTCATTCAAAAGAACTACATTGTTCTCAGAAACAATGCTGAAGACTAGAAATCAATTTTTCAAAAGACCAAGGTCCCCAAGCAAAAATTCTTTAAGTTCCAAAATTGTTTTACATGCTCTTCCTCTGTGTTTTAATTCAGGTTAAATTTTTCAAAACCCAGGTTTCAGTTCACTCTTTATTTTTCTTAAAAGCCAACTTCTATCAGGATAACACCCATTTAAAAATGACTGTATATTCATAGTAAATAAGTTAATTATTTTACCTTCTAACCAGCTTAAATCAAACCAGAAAATACCAGAAAACTAAATATCAAAAAAAAACAAAACAGCACAAAAATGAGTGCCTAATTTATATGATACAAGTTTAGAAAAAAGAGATAC
>JAQZBX010084905.1:0-13197 GCA_029593785.1 Cabassous unicinctus | reverse complement strand
CATTGAACTGAAAGTTAAGACTGCCACCTTGCCACTTTGGGCTCCTCTTACCTGTGAATCAACAGGCAAAGAAGGGAATTACTGTACTGGCTGGGGTGATTGATCCTGACTATCAAGGGGTAATAGGACTACATCTACATAATGGGAGTAAAGAAGAGTTTGCCTGGAATACAGGAGATCCTCTAGGGCATCTCCTAGTACTGCCCTGTCATGTGATTAAAGTAAATGGAAAATTGCAACAAACCAATCCAAGCAGGACTAGCAATGGCCAAGAATTTTCGGGAATGAAAATTTGGGTCTTCCCACCAGGCAAAGAACCACAGCCAGCTGAAGTGCTTGCAGAGGGTAACAGGAACATGGAATGGGTTGTGGAAGAAGGTAGTGATAAATACGAACTTTGACCACATGACCAGTTACAGAAACAAGGACTGTCATAGTCATGAACCTCTTCTTTGTTTCGTTATGAGTATGATTGTATATGTACACAAATTTTTTTGTTTTCTTCCCCAACCTTTTTCCCCTATCATATGAAAAGTTGTATTAATTTCATGTCATAATATTTAAGAATGTCTAGTTTAAGAGTGAATATTACCCAAGGACTTACACCCTATTCTGTAGGGAATTAACGTGCTTCCAGTTGTATGCAGGCAAGTTGAACATTGTTAGGTGGAAACATATATGTATGCTTGTCTGTTATTGTTTTTACTTAGAGATTAAGTATGGTTTAAGGTAGTGTGTATGGTTGCCAAGTTGACAAGGGGTGGACTGTGATGGTTAGGCTAATGTGTCAACTCAGCCAGGTAATTGTGTCCAGGTGTTTGGTCCAGCAAACACTGGGCTAATTGTAATACAAGAATATTTATGGACTTTTTTCATCAGTGAGTTTACTGCGTGGATGGTTGATTACATCTGCATCAATCAAGGAGATTGCCGTCAGCAATGGGTGACGTTTTTATCTGATCAATTGAATGCCTTAAAAGGAGAAGTGATTTCAACACTCAGGGAGAATTTCCCAGCTTGTCTTTGGACAGCCAACTTCTTCCAGAAACTCATCAAGGACCTTTCATTGGACTTTCATCAGATCCCCTGGCTTGCAGCCTGCCTGCAGAATCTGCACTTGTGCATCCCCACGGTCACGTGAGAGACTTATAAAATTTCATATTATTGACAGATATCTCCTGTTGATTCTGTTTCCCGAGAGATCCCTGACTAATACACTGCTAAGCAGGAAGAGATGGCCCAGCCAAAGGAACAAACCAAATATCGTGATGAGATATAGGATTTAAGACAATGAATCAATGATAATCACACAAATCTAAATCAATTCAAATAGTTGAAGGAAAATATGATCAAAGAGATAAAGGATATGAAGAAGACAGTGGATGAGGATAAAGAGCAATTTGAAAGCCTGCAAAGAAAAGTAACAAAGTTTGTGGGAATGAAAGATGCAATGGATGAGATTGAAAATACATTAGAGGTTCATAATAGCAGATTTGAACTGATCAAAGACAGAATTAGTGACATCAAGACAGAATATCTGAACTTGAAAAGACAGAGCAGAGAGGGAAAAGAATGGAAAAAAAATGAAAGTTATAAATTTTTATCTCCTAGTATTAAAGAATGAGGAAAAAAAGTAAAAGAATGAAAAATGATATGTCATGGTATCGTTAAAAATAAATCTGGATTAGGACCATTAATAGCAGATGAACTATATTTCTTAGCAAAAATATTTTCAGGGATAATGAACTGCATTTCAAAATTATAAATGTATTAATTAATCAATAGTACATAATAATACTAATCATTTATGCTCCTAATAACAGACCTTCAAAATACATATAGCAAAAACTCATACCACTGCTAGGAGATTGGAAATTGCAATTATAATCTAGTATTTCAAGATATCACTCTCAAATCAATTTATTGAATAAATAGAACAACAATAAGGATATATAAGATTTAAATCATACCTTTTTAGTTTTGCTTGCTTAGCTTAAACAATAGAAAACTATCCCATTACAATTTTTGTGTCTAGAAGTCCAAAATAAAGGTGAAGGCTGATCTTACTTTTTTGGACTCTGTTGTGTACTGTTGGTGGCCTGCTGGAAATCAACAACTCCATCACTGCCACTGTCACATGGTCTTCTGCTCCTACTCCACTGAGTACAATTTCTTCCTAATAAGGACTGCAAACATTGGCTTAAGGCCCACCCTGATTCAGTTTGTCATCACCTTAACTAATAATATCATCAAAGATCTTATTTATTAATTAATTCAAATCCACAGTACCAGTGTTATGACTTCAATATATTTTTGTGGTGGACATGATTCAATTAAAAATTAGAGCAAGTGTTCATACCAAGTGTTGGTAAGGATTAGAAAGGAATTGAACTCTCCTACACAGTTGTTGGGGAAAAAATCAACTTTGAAAAACTCCCTGGCAAATGCTAAAAATATCGATCATATATTTACCAAGTGATCAAGCTTTCTACCCTTAGGTATATAAACACGAGCAATGAAAGCACATATCCATTCAAAGACTTATTCATAATGTTTATACAGCTTTATTTTTTAATGTTCCCTAATAGGATACAACCTAAGTATTAACCAACAGGTGACTACAATGGAATTCTGGTCAGCAATAAAAAAAGAAATGGTTCTTAATAAAATACCCACTTGGATGAATCTCAAAATAGTTATGCTTAGTTAAAAAAAGTCACACAAAATTAGTATATTCTGTATGATTCCATTTACATAAAATTCTAGAAGTGACAAACTAGCCTCTAGTGTTAAAGAGCATGATTTGTTTCTAGATAGAAGAGAGAGAATGAAGAACAGTATTGTTGGAGGAATGGCTTACAACGTGGAATGAGAAAATCTTTGAGAGTGTTGGATAGTTCCACTGTATTGATTGTTGTGATGGATTCCTGACTGTATATGTATATATCAAAACTTATCAGATTGTACACTTAAATATCTTCAATTGACTCTATGTCAATTATACCTTACTAAGCCTGAAGAAACTGGAAGAGAAACATGAGATAGGTAGCTTAAACATCAATTAAAGAAATTTAATTTTTCATTAAAACTACTGCCACAAAAACCTCCAAGCACAGATGGCTCACTAGTAAATGTTATTAAATGAGGAGACATGGACTGCTTTAGACTTCTTAAAATGCATTTATTTATTGAAATTTCGTTTTCATTTTTTATTACTAATAGTTTAATTTGGTAATGGAAGTTTTCACTTTCTTACTGAGGTCTTCCAGTTTTTTCAAATATTATTTCTATTTTTAAATATATTAGGAATAGTTTGCAAGTAGCATACTCATTCAGTTTTTTCATTTAGCCATTAGAAGAAAATTTACCCTGGCGTTATTATTTCAGTGTTAATTATTTACTTTACATACGTTTTAGCATTTTCAGAGTGACTTTGTAGAGTTGGTTTATCTACTAGAATATTTTCAACAAATTGACCTGGTTCTATGTAATTAAAGTAGTACAGTGACTGACAGTAAAAGAGTGTCCTGAATCCCTAATTAGTTCCCTCTTTCCCTGACACAGCAGGTTAGAGATGGAGAAATAAAATAACATGTGAACTAGAGTTTGGACTTAGGTGTGACTATTGTGGTTTCTCGGTTTGGATGTAAGTGACTGGATTTCACAAGCTAACACTTGACAAGTCCCTACTGTGTGTCTATTGTGCCTCGAGTCGTGGGAGGTGAGGAGTAAAGTACACAATCTCTGCCCTCATGGTGGTTATAACTCCTTGGGGCACAGGAAAGAGATATGTCCCAAATACAGAGCAGTTTCTATGTATGATTTAATCTGGAGTGGGCTGAGCATTGGGTAAAGGGGGGATTTTTATGGGAAGAATCCCGTAAAAATGGCCATCGCTGTAGAGTCAGAGAGGGATCTTGCCAGCGGTCCAGATACTGTAGAAAAATGCGTAAACCATGGTGGAATATAATTGGATTGGTGGATATACTAAAATGTTTTGTTCTTCGTGGACAAGTTAGGTGTTTCTTAGGGATGGTGTAGGTTGGTATAAAGTTCTGACGATTTTAATAATGAATTAATTTAGTCATTTATTCAATATCAATAAATATATTTATGTATGTGCATGTATGTAATTTTATTTTTTCATATACAAAGAATTATCATCAGAATTAATTTTATTGTGTACTTATGTGGTTTATTCATTTTCATTTAATTTTAATTATAACTTCATAGATGACAATACTATTATTATGTGCACTTTGCAGCTAATGAAACAAGGCTGAGAGAAGTTCCTTTTTACTCAGCGCCAACAGTTAATGACAGACATTGTCCAGACTCAGATCTAGTTTTGTCTGATCCAGTTCATTGGCTACATAAAACCTGGAGGATGGCTGAGTCACTCCTTCTTTCAGTTGGAACTTGATGCAGGCAGAGAGAAGCCCTGGGTGTTTCTCATCATTGGGACAACCTCTCTGGAGACTCTAGTAGTCCAATCTCCCCTGCCCAGGCTCCTTTCCAGGGTCTGATGGGAAATTGGAGCACTTAGCCAGCTAGATTATTTCCTTGGCCAGGAGTTTAGGGATTTTTCTGAGTCTTCTCTAGCTCATTAAAAAGTCTCCTCTTGCTTATTACTCTCTAACTCAGGATCGTAGATATACAGCTCTAGAGGTCATGGGCTCAGAGTCATTCATTTAATCTTTTGATCGATGCAAGTAGAAGATACAGGAAAGTGGATCAAACGGTGCCTGAGCTCACAAGGGTAAGCACAGGTTAGAGTGAACTGGGAATTTTTCAGTAGACAAGGTATATCATTATGATTATAGATCTGCCTATGTAATTATGTGTTTGGTTTTGCAAGTGTAGTATAGATATATGCATATTTCTTTTGTGTGTTTACTGTCTTAGTGTGCTGAGTAAGTGTGTACATGTGGGTGTGATGGTGTGTGTGATATGTAACTGACCCACGCCTGATTTTTCCCCCCTTTGACCAAAAATATACAATTCCAAATAAACCCCAATTAAGAAAATATACCACTTGCATGCATGGTTGGTTTCTCTTAATTCTTGTCATTGATTCCAAATATTTGTTCCCTTCTCCTTCAATACTGTGCACTTTTTCACCATTGGATTGACATCTTAGCTAAGTAAATGAGAATGTGGAATCTGGAGGAAGACCACTGTGTTCCCTAAGTGGAGCACAAGTGTTCTGAATTTTCCTATTACTAGTATAAGAGAGAAGGCTTGAAATCTCTATTCGGTTACATTGGTGTATGAGATTTCTTTTTGTTTATGAGATTTATTTGCATGCATGTGAGATTTGCATGTTTTTTGTGTTTGTCAATTGTGTTTATGTGTGTGACATTCATTTATTTTAAGTAGGACTACGTGACTGTGTCTGCAAGTGAGTGGGGCCAAGTGACTCACACATTGACCACTTCACCTGTGCTGTGCAGAGGCCTTTGGGGCTGGAATCCCTCACCTAAAATGAGGGTGTATGTGTGTAACCACGTGTGTCGTGGGTTGTTGTCTAAATGTGAAGAGGCATGTGTGTGCAATTGGTGTGCTTCTTGGATGACTTGTGTGTGATGAGTGTGACATTTTGTTAGTTCTCACGATCTTCCCTTATGTGTGTCTAGACATAGGATATGATTTATAGATTCACGATTTTCATTTGTTTCTGGGTATTATATTTGTCTTGTGCCTGATCTGTATTTGTGCTTTTTGTATTTGCGTGTGGTTGATGTTGTTTCTTGTGTGCTGCATGTTCAATCTTTGAGTGCATTGTTTGTGAGTTGTACTTATATGACAGTGTGGGTAACTGAACCACAGATTTACTGTGTTGTCATCAGTGGCTAGAAATACCAAATTAGCTTCTTGTGTGTGTGTTTGTGTAATTCATGTAGGTGTTTTAGGGATTCTGGTAGATTCTTATTTTTTAAAAATTCTTAAATTCTCTTTCAATTAATGGCCCCATTTCTTCCAAGGGTCGGCAGATTCCTGTGCATTTTCACCAATGGGCAGGGATCATGTTCTCAGTGACTGCCTCATGTCAAGCTTGGGCCCAATCCTCTTCCAGCTCTTAAAATTTTTTAACAGTAGGGAGTGACTTCAGCCCTCTTAGATTCAGTTTTATGTTTTTTTTTTTTTGTTGTTTGTTTGTTTGTTTTTACTGGTAAAATAGAGATAACTTTCCCACTTCAAATGCCTTTATGAGGATTATATGAGGAAATACATACAAATTACTCAGCATAGGGCCTGAGTAAAGACAAAGAGACTTGCATTTTTTGTTCTCTATTAAATATTTAGTTTATTTTCTGGGATAAAGCTTTTTCTGTAAATGTTGAATGACAAAAAATGTCCTCCTTCCATGGAGGAAATCTTGTTGGTTATTGTGAAGTTCTAAAGCATCATTGCAGACAAAATGTGAGAAACTTGTGTTTCATGTATTGACAGTGTGAGATATAAACATAGTGAAGATAAAAATCAATCATTTTATATTAGAAGAAAATTAGTATTATCATGTTGTTAATGGGAGAAAGTGTGTGAGGGAGAGGGGGTGGGTGTATGGGAATACCCTATATTTTTGATGTAACATTTATGTAATCTAAAGCTTCTTTTAAAAAAAATTAAGTAAAAACAAAGAAATAAGTATGAGAGAATACATTATATAACACTGTAAAGACAGTTTCCTTAAATTTGTTGCATAGAATTGTATGCAATATAAATAATTTTAAAAAAAGAAAATTAATATAATATTATGGTCATGTTCACTGTTTTTAATCCTTAATATTTCCAGTTTTTAAAATTCCCAACAAAGAAAAGAACAGCATGAGATGGGAAAACCAGAGCAGTGTGTCTGAATTCCTCCTCCTGGGACTCCCGGTAAGGCCAGAGCAGCAGGGCGTGTTCTTCGCCCTGTTCCTGGGCATGTACCTCACCACGGTGCTGGGGAACCTGCTCATCATCCTGCTCATCAGGCTGGACTCTCGCCTTCACACCCCCATGTACTTGTTCCTCAGCTACTTGGCCCTCACTGATGCCTCTTTCTCATCTGTCACTGTCCCAAAGATGCTGATGGGCATGCTATCTAATAAAAACTCCATTACCTATGTGGGGTGCATTTCTCAGATGTATTTTTACATAATGTTTGCTTCTGTTGACAGTTTTCTTCTTGCAGTGATGGCCTATGACAGGTATGTGGCCATCTGTCACCCACTACACTACACCACCATCATGAGGGTGGAGCTGTGTGTCTTGTTGGTGGCTGGGTCTTGGTTCTTCTCTTGTGCTCATGCCCTGTTGCACACCCTGCTCTTGGCCCCCCTGTCCTTTTGTGCTGATAATACCATCCCCCACTTCTTCTGTGCTCTCACTGCTCTCCTGAAGCTGACCTGCTCAGACACCTCCCTCAATGAGCTAGTCGTCTTTACTGAGGCAGGAATATATGTTCTCCTGTCAGTGAGTGCGATTTTGGGCTCTTATATTCGCATTGGGGCCACCATCTTTAGGGTCCCCTCTACCAAGAGGATCTGTAAAGCCTTGTCCACCTGTGGTTCCCACCTATCCGTGGTGTTTCTGTACTATGGGACTCTTGCCATTGCTTACTTCTTTCCTTCATCAAACAATTCCAGAATTGAGGACATAATTGCTTCAGTTATGTACACGGTGGTGATTCCCTTGCTGAACCCTTTCATCTACAGCCTGAGGAACAGAGACATGAAAGCAGCTCTGGGGATACTTCAAAGAAGGGCATTACTTTTCTCATGTGATAGTTAGTTGTTTGTATTCCTCATTTTCCTAGTGATGCCTCCAGTGATCCCCCATTGCAAAACTGTATATGTGATTATGGTGGATTGCCCAACCATCTACCAATCTGTGCTGTCCCATTTTCATATGTGCAATCTATTTTCCCTCCTCTTAAATATTTGCAGTGTTAGTGAAATTCTTTGACAAATAGATATTGGAATTGATGTTGAAAGAGTTTCATTCCAAGGCCTCAATTTCTTTGTAGACTCTGTTCCAGCTGCCTTTTGCCTGATAGGATGCGTGAAAATAAGAGGCCCCATGCCCGGGAATTAAGATGCCTCAGAAGACATGAGCCATCCCATGACCACCTGGTAGGTGATTGCAGAGGCGTGAGACCTCCTGTGTAGATCAGCTGAGCCAAGCCCATGCCCCAAAGGCCAACCCACAATATTGTTATATAAATAAGTGCTTTTTGCTTAAGTCAAAAGTTTTAGAAGGTTTTGTATGTAACAAAATACAGTGTTTGCAGCCGTCTCAGTTACACTGCAAACTGTCCATTACAATAGTGCCTCCTCTTTTTGGTCACTGCTCAGATTTTCTTCCCTGCCTACTTTCTAGAAACAACAGAATTCAACCCTTCAGTTTCAGAGAAACTCCATGATAATCTTCATAACCAAATGCCCTATTTTTAGGTATATACATTGTTCCTCCATTCTCACATAACCCTCAGTGTCTGGCATTGCAAGTGACTCTCATTTTTGTCAAATGTGAGAACAATATTACTAATTGTGTTAAGGAACTGCCTACTTGTTGGAAGAAATGTGAATGACTTGCTATGATATCAAAATCCATACACAGGATTTTCTGAATGAATATGCTACATCAGAAATATATGTTCCCTCATTAAGAATAGAAACACTTTTAGACTAAGATTAGACACCCAAATAATAATGCATTTTATGTAATTTCAGCTTTTTACTACTTAAGTTATCAATACCCTATTGAAAAGATAAGAATTCTCAAATGTGTTATAATACTTGTATTGATTTACAACAAAATTCCTTTGCATCCTTACAGTTGAGTTAGGTTCAAAATTTGGTGAATACTATTTTAGATAAATATCATGAAATGTATAAATTGAAATATAGTGATAAACCATAGTATATATTTTTATGTAAGTGGGATAGCAATTAAAATTTTGGTTTCTCCATCATTTTGTCTTTCATTTTCTATGGTTATATAAAGTAAATGTACTTCCAAGTTTTAAGGGAATAGAGTTTAGAATCTTACCTATTTATTGTATTTTCTTGTTAATTTATTGTGTCCGTTGATATGATAAAATATAAACTTATTTCAAAGATTTTGGCTTTATTGTCCTTATATTTGTCTGTGCCTGTATGAAGAATCCATCAATGAAGATTCACCAACTCAGTGAATCCCATTACTAAATCTCCAAACTAATTCAAAACGTATTTTTTCTCTATGTGAGACTTTGTAGGGACAGCATAAATCTGCCTGCTTAATTATAGACAGGAAATGAATTACCTTTTACTCCCAACATTTTGGGAGTAAAATATCTTTGACTTCCAATTAATACAAAGCCAAATGGATATCTGTCATTTATTCGTTGACAATTATTTACCATGTCCCTGGATATTTTTAGGAATGCACAAATGAAGTAAAAAATTCTTTTGCTTTGTAGAGCTTATATTTAGTGGGGAGAAAATAAGAACAAACATAATAAATCACTAGATTTCATGATGTTAAGTGGTATAAAAAGTATAAAAAGCAGCAGTCTTAATTCACTCAATGTGATGTCACAAAGGTTCATCCCTGTTGTTTCAAATACTAGAAAGTCACTCCTTTTTATCCTCTGAACAATATGCCCTTGTATTTATATGCCACAGTTCGTTTATCCATTTATCTGTTGATGGACAATTGTGCTGCTTCCACCTTTGGCAATTGTGAATAATACTGTTGTGAACATTATTATACAGATTTCATGTTGAGTGAAGTTAGACTATCATATTTGTAGGAAATACTCATAATAAATAAGTTTCCAGAAAAATAAAGTAGATTATAGTTTATGAAAGGTCAGGTAAAGTGGTAGATTAAATTATGTCCCCAAAGAAAATTACATACTCTTAAACTCAATCCACATTCTATGGGTATGTACCCATTTGTAAGTGAGACCCTGTGAAGATGTATTTTCAGTTACAAATTCAGTTACAAATGAGATGTGGGCTCATTTGTGAATAGGATTTTCTAAACTCCTAGATAAGTGCTGCTAAACTGAATCTGGGTGGGCATTAATCTGAGTGTCTTAAAAGAGAAGAAATTCAGATGCCAAAATAAGACAAGGCACAATGTTTGTGAGATTGCTATGTGAGAGGAGACAGAGATACAAGGACAGGGTCCCCAAGGATATTAACCAGCCATGAGCAGAATGCACAGACTTCAGGGAGAAAGCAAAGGCTTGGTGCTGCCTTGATTTTGGATTTCTTACCTCCAAATCTGTGAGCCAGTAAATTCTGGTACTAAACCACCCATTTTTGTGTGTGTTTTTTTGTCAGAGCATCCATGGCAAACTAAGACAGGGGTAAGAAGAATGGAGAGTTATTGCTTATTGGTACAGAATTTCTGCAGATGAGGGATGGAAAAGTTTAGGTAATGCATGTGGGTGATAGTAATACAATAGAGTGAATAAAATTAAGATCAAAGAATTGCATACCTGAAAGTGTATAAAATGGGATATTTTGAGTTACATATATATATAATTACAAAAAAGGTAGGAAATTAAGGACCAGATGTGGCTCAAACAGTTGAGTGCCCAACTCCCACACGGGAGGTCCTGGGTTTGTTTCCTGGTGTTTCCTGAAAAAACAAAAACAAACAAAAAGCAAAACGGTAAAACCAACTCAGGTAAGTCAATGTGGCTCAGTGGTTGAGTACTGGCTTCCCACATATGACGTCCCTGGTTCAAACCCTGGCTCCCATTAACTCAATAAATAAATAAATAAATAAATAAATAAATAAATAAATAAATAAATGTTAAAAAGGTAAGAAATTTTTTAAAAATTGAAAACCAGCTTGGGCAAAGATATCAGGAATGAAGGAATAAGTTGAAATATAAGTTCTGCAACGAACACTGGTTTCCTCAAGAAGGTAATATTTGAACGAAGAATCAAAATACCAGGGTAGTGAGCAGAGAGGATATTTGTAGGTAAAACATTCTAGTGCATGGAGACAATTGCAAATCTGCTGGAATGAGTGAATGCCAGCTATGTTCCTGGAAAAGAAAGGAGGCTAGAGTGACTGGGCAGGAGTTAGTATGTACAAAAGCAGTTGGAGATAATTTTAGAAGTAAAGGAAAACAGGTCTCATAAGCCTTGCAATTTAATTATTCCTGTGAATTTTGTGAAGTGCTTGAAACTTTTCCGCAAATGAACAACATAATTCAGCTTTAAAAATTATTATCCTGGCTGCTGTGTTGAGAATAGACAGTAGGGAAAAGGTAAGCGTGAAAGGAGGGAGAACACCTGAGAAACTATTACAATAGTGCAGTTAAGAAATTGTGGTATTTCAGTTTATGCTGGTAACAAGGGAAGTTGCAATGTAATTGGAAGTTAGAAATAAGAAGAGTTGCTGATGAATTGAGAGCATTGTGAAAGAAAGATAAAACTCAAGGACTGCTCCTACTTTTTGGCTTGAATAACAAAGCTGTGCTGAGCTACAACGGTTATGAAACCAAAGGTATACACGTGTGAGCAGCAGAAAGCAATGAGTATATAAATAATAGCAAAATATAACTAATATTTAATGAAAGCTTAATAAATACCAGGGATTATAAATATGTGATATGTTTCACCTCATTTAATCCTTTCAAATATTTTAAGGGTTGGGTTTACCATCATCCCCCTGATATATTCTCATGTGGTTAATAATGCACTCATTTCTTATCTCAACTGGAAGTGCCAAGGAAAAGACACTGTGAGACATTACAGAGATACTCTGCACAGATGATCTCTTTGGAATTCTTGGAGTATCCATCACTTTCCCTAATGCCCTAGGTGGCCTGTTTCAGGGAACATTATCAAGTGTGATGAGGTCATTTTGATACCTTCTGATGAATCAGTTTATTGAGAATGAATTTCTTTCCTTTTCCATCTGTATGAACACTATTTTTTTCTCTTTCAAGGATAACAATCTATTTTTCATTAATTCTCATTTATTATAGAATAATAAACTTTAAATGGAAACAAAATGTATCTGATTTTTTAAAAATGTAGACTCACTTTGAAATCTCTTAACCATAAAAAATCATTTGCATTTAATATCTCCCCCTTTTGGTCTAGATCTTTCTCCAAATGCATCATTAATTGACACTTGATATTAATCCCTTGGTGCCAGGGAGGCTCATACCTGGGTGTTATGTCCCACCTCGGGGGAAAGGCAGTGAATTTATATGCTGAGTTTGGTTTAGAGAGAGGCAACATTTGAGCAACAAAGAGGCCCTCAGGGAGTAACTCTTAGACAATATATTTTACTAGGCCAAGTTACAATTTCACATGAAAAATGTTCATAAGTACAAGCATCAATATCAAGGGCTTGGGGTATTGGTCCACCTTCTTTTGCCAGACACTGTCCATGTACTCCAGAGAGTCTTGCTACTTTATGAGAGAATGTAGCAGGACTCACCTGGATGGGAATTCAATATTCCGTCTGTTATTCTGTGGTTCTCCATCAACTGAGACAACACTTCATGACCACATGAACACACTCAAACTCCATAGAAACATGCTACAAGGGCACCCCCCCCAACACAAACATACATCTTTTTATTGCTGAATAATATTACTTTGTGTGCAATCATGGCCTTAGGAATTCCCCCATTGAGAGGGATCTGAATGACTCTTCTACTTCCTCTGAAATAGACTGCCCCCATCTCCAGTGTGCACTATTGTATGACTTAAAGCAGGTAATACTTTGTGCCAGGTTTGTTTGACCTATTTTTTTTTTTTAACAATGCTTAAGCTGTCCTCAAATGATTTTGCCTGCAGTTTGAGGTGAGTTAGAAGACAAGTATTCTAATTCTGTATTTTGTGCTGCAACTCCATAATTGCACCAACATAAAGGTGCCCTAGAATGCACATAGCATTTATTCTGCTCCCTCCTGAGCTAGGCCAGGAACACACAACAGGAGTTCAGGCCAAGTCTCCATTGCACTGAGGTGAGGGTAGGTAGGGTCCAGCAAATGTGCCAGTAGCTCTTCACACCTATTTTTTTTAAGTCTCATTTTCTTGACTTGGTACTTAGCTAGTTACTGCAAACTTTTAACTCTTTTCTTGAGTTTTGAGGAAGATTACACTGTCATTTTTTCTATTTGTTAAAAATATGTAATGGGGGGATGGATCCCGGAGCAACGTATTCTGCCATCTTGTTCAAAAGCCT
>JAQZBX010084904.1:0-13182 GCA_029593785.1 Cabassous unicinctus | reverse complement strand
AAAAAAAAAAAAAAAAAAAGATTTTGAAAGCCACCAAGGGGTAGACTGGTGATTGGAGGTGGCAAGGCACACAGTGGAGTCTGAGCCCCAAGCATCCCAGCCTGTCTCCAGCCTGCTCCTTGGTGGTGGCCCTGGAGGCCGCTGCCCTGTTTTCAGAGAAACCCAAGCCCCACCCTCCCTCAGGTGGCGCCTCTGACGTTCTCGCTTTTTGGGTCCAGGAAAGCACATTCCTGGTAGAGCCACCAGCCATGGGTAGGCTGAGATACTCTGTAATTCCCCAAGAGGAAGAGAAAAGGGGGACAGTGTGTGTTTGTGCATACGCATACACATACGCCTACAGCCGTATGCTCGCACAAACACCACACATCACACGTGCACACACACAAGTGCACCTGTACACACACGTTCACAAATCTCCATGCACACATGTTCACATAGTCACATGTGTCTACACATCCCACCTGTCCATATTCAGATGCATCTAGGGGAGCAGATGTAGCTCAGTGGTGGGGCACCTGCTTCCCATGTACGAGGTCCCAGGTTCAATCCCTGGTACTTCCTAAAAACAAAAACAAAAACAACTTGGGGAGCTAGTATAACTCCATGGTTGGGTGCTGGCTTTCCATATATGTGGTCCTGGGTTCAATCCCTGGTCCCAGTACCTCAAAAAAAAAAAGATGCATCTAGAGTACATGCATTCTATACACATATCCCATAATTTATATGAATCAACATCAATACACAACCATGTTTTTACACAAAAAGCACAAATATTCACAAACATGCATTTTTACACACCAAATCATGGCTAAACAGGCACATATACTCAATATAGTTGCATTTTGAAAGCATGCATATAAACAGATACACAAACACGTGTGTGCCATGCAAACATGGGTAAGCATCTATTCACACACAATAACACAGATACATACTCATGTGTATAGACATGATAAAACCACACAGACACAGCTGTCCATACATGTACACACACATACATACACTACATGAACTTAAGTTTGCCAGTACTACACACCATGGGCACACACTGCCTTTTCCGGCTCCCTCGTGGCTGAGTGATCCTGCAAAGGTGCAGAGACGCAGACACCTAGTTCCATTGCACCTGAAAACCCCCAGCCCCTGGGTGTGTGGGAGGGTGAACCAGACGCCCTCCCTGCAGGGGGCACAGTGGAAAGTATGACCTGAATTGACTTTTGCAATCAGAGCAAAGGCGAGGGTTGTTTCCACCCTTTTTCTTTGCCGCGTCAGCACGACAAGGGCCACCATGGCCAACCCACCCTCCCATCTGCCCCACCGGCCCTTGGGGCCATTCAGGCCCAACGTCAGAATGACTATACTTCATTTACTTAGCAATTAACTAACCAACCCGACCCCTACCTGGGTGCCAGGCCCTGGGCCCGGGGTAAGGGACACAGAGATGAACTGGACCTGCCCCCTACCCAGAGGGGCTCAGTTGGACCGGCTGTAAGGTCAGGGTGAGGCTCTAGGTCAAGTCCCTAAGAATTTATTCACCAGATGGCAAATTTGCCGAATGATCAGTTTTTCAAATGTTCAAATTTACTGAATATACCAGATTTTTCAATTTACTATTAATTTTTCTTTCAACTCTGAGTATACAGCAGTTTTATGGATGGGTTGGTATTTGCTCTCATTTTGTCTTCCTAGCAGCAATTTAAAGAATGTTAAATTAGACAAACTAGCTAAGGGACAGAGAGGGTGGTTTCGTTTAATAAAGACACAGTATTGGTAACCAGTACCTCCTGCAGCAGCAGCTCGTTCTGGTGCCCTGCAGCGTGGCAGGCTTTCTGGAACCACCTGCCCCCCGGGTCCCTGCGCCGGCACATGGGGTCCTCCTCTGACTTGTCCTGTGCCCTCGGCCAGGCTCCTTTTCCTCCCGGGGCCTCGGGCCCCCCATGTACAAATTACTCATCTTTAGGACTTTGCTGACATTTAATGAAACCTTGGTGCCTCCTGTGACCTTGACCACTCCCCACCTCCCCAGAATGGCGGGGGTCCGGGCTGCGGGCATCCGAGGGACGCTCACGCTGCTGGGGTGGCCCAGCCCTGCGCAACTGTCAGAGCTGCAGCAGAAAACCCCCGCCCAGGTCAAGCCGGTGCTGCTATCTGAATCGTGGCATTTCGGGTCCTGTCCCAGCCCCGGGGCAGAGGGGCCTCGCGTGCTCAGGGGAGGGGCTGGGGTGGTGAGCAGGGGCCGCGGAGGGCGGGGCCGCCTGGCTTTCCTTTCCTTTCCTGGTAACACGCTCGCTAACCTCATTTCCTTTTTCTGAGGGGAAATGCCATTGACATCACACAACTGGACTTTCAGTGAGGCCAGAGGAGAACTTGTGATCCCCACACAGGCAAGAAGGATGCAAACGTGAGCTGAAGGCAAATGCGTCCAGGGGCGGATTTGGAGAACCCCTGACCTGAGGCTCCACCCCCTTGCTTTACAGATGTGGAAGCAAGGGTAGAACCTGCACGCTTTCAGGGATGGAAAGGCCTGACTTGCCCCTAGCCCTGCCCCAGTAACACCGCCAATGTCTGCCCCGTTGTCCAGGCTCGAAACTGGCCTCCACCTGGACTCCTCCCTCACGGGCATCCTCCTCATTGCTGCCCTCGTCCCCATCTCCCCCTGCCCACCCCCAGACCACAGCCCAGCTCCAGGCTCCTTGTCTCTCCCCAGGACCCCCCACCCAGTCTCTCTGCACAGGTGTCCCCACATCCAGGCCTCTTCCGCTAATCCATGCCTTGTCCCGCTGCCTGGATGATGTGGCTAAAAAGGAGTCCACCATGTCACTCCTGAGGCCCCTCCACGATATCCCCAGCTTCCCCTCAGCCACCACCCTGCTATGTTCCTGTCCTCCCTAAATGCAGAAAGCACGTGCCATCTCCGATCATGGAACCTTCTTGGGTTTGCCCATGCTGTTTCCTCTGCTGGCAACACTTTCCAGCTAGGTCCTGTCTCTCCTGCATGTTCTTGCTTGTGTTCCCTCCCCAGGCAAGTCTGGCCCGGGCGCTCTGGGACTCCCGACCACCACCCAACCTGCCTTGGATGGCACCGATCTCTTCTGCCCATGTGTCTAAACCATCCTCCCCACCTCCTTGAGAGCAGTAAAGACATTTTATTGTGGGAAATTCCCAGGATACACGAAAAAGGAGAGTAGCACAAAGAACCCCATGCAGTCCTCACCCAGCTTCAACCCTCACCAGCACAGGGCCACTCTTGTTTCATTTATACCCGACCCCCAGCTCCTCTCCTGCTGGATTATTTTGAAACAAATCCAAAACATCAAATAATTTTGTCCATAAATATTGCAGTTTGTATTTCTAAAAGACAAAGGCATGACCAAAATACTTTCATCATCCCTGTAATTCTAACAATAATTTTTATCATCAAATATCCAGTGGTGTTTACAGTTCCCCAACTGTCTCATAATTGATCTTTTGCAGTTTGTTCCAAATCAGGATCCAAACAGGGTCCATACGTTGCATTTGGTGGTTAAATCTTGTGTCTTTTAGTCTATAGGTTTCTCCTACCTCTCGTATTTTTTCTTCACTTACTTGTTGAAGAAACCAGGTCTTTTGTTCTGTATAGTTTTCTACATTTTGGACTTTGTTGATCTGCATCTCCATGGTGTTATTTAACATGATCTTCAGTCCCTTGTCTTTCCTGCAAATTGGTAATTAGATCTAAAGACTTTAATAGATTCAAAGTTTTGGCAAGAGTACTTCATAGGAGATGTGTACTTTCCTCAGAGGCTCACAATGTGTGGTTGTCTCTATTTTTGTGACGTTAGAAGCCTTTGAGGGAAGTGGGTGTGGCTCAATGGATAGAGCTCCCGTTTACCATATGGGAGGCCCCAGGTTCGCAGACACGGAGAAAACACACAGCGAATGGACACAGCAAGCACAAGCAGCAAGGGGGGGATAAATAAATAAATAAATAAATCTTTTAAAAAAAAAAAAAGAAGCCTTTGATGATCATTGCCAAGATCCATCATTTCATTAGAGATTTGTAAAACAGTGATATTTTAATTTTATTATTCCTTCATCATTTATTAGCCGTAGAGAAACTTCTCTCATTAACTCTTTGGTTTCTCTGAGGTACAGTTGTTTAGGAAAGGCAGGATAACTGCTTAATGCTTGAGCAGTTTTCAGAAAAATGAGTTGATTCCCTTGCAGTCTCCCAAGGTGACCCATGAAGCTTTTGTTTCTTTGTTTCTGTTTCTCATTATCTCATCCATCTTTTTTACATTTGATGTGTTTCAATCTATTGCAGTTATTATCCTTGTTATCACTCTGATGGTGCCATCTTTGGCCAGTGGGGGCATCTTCAGTGGGCTCCTGGGTCCTTTTGTTATGACCCTCGTAACCTCTAATGACTTCCTGATTTTCTAGATGTCCAAGTTACCATGTGCATTTTTTGCCCCAGGCCTGGAATCAGCTACTTCTCCAAGAAGCCCTGGTTCCTTTTGGAGAAATGGTATTTAGAGACCACAAATCTGGTACTAAGGGTACTCACTGCTACTTGACTGGTCATTGCTTCTAGGCCTTTTCAGTGTGCAAAGCTGGGAAATACGGTTTTTTTTCATAAGAAAATATGCATCATAAGTTCATACTGGTATTTTAACTAAAATCTAGGGTTACAGAGTTTTTGCTTAGGCTCTTTGATTTTATATTTATATTAATACAAAAATCTTGCTTCCTAACATTAACATGTTTTATTTTTTCCTATATCCCCTTCTTTCTATATATTTATTATAAAAATGTCAGAATAATATCAATGGTAGTACTAGCAATATGATTATTGAAAACACTTTATGATTTATTTGCATTTTTTGGTCATTAGAATATATATCTTACTAGTGATGTAGAGTCAAATTATTTTAGGTTTTTTAATTGCTTGAAATAATTCTGCTCTGTATGGTGAAGACACCAACTCAACACACAGATTTATTTACTTCATTTTGCTTTTTGTTAGATTACTTTCGACTTTATTTTGATTTAATTTTGTTTATTATGCAAAACATTTTCCTGGTCTTAGAGTTAATCTATAAAACAAGGTATATTCAGAGGAGTCTGGCTTCTATACCTATCCTCTTACCCTGTTTCTTTCCTCCTCCAATAGGTAACAATTGTTTTATTTCACTTTTTATCTTTTAATTGTTTTTTCATTTAAGAAAATGGACTTATATTTCTGTATTCCCTTCCCTTTCTTCAAATAATGCACCATATACACTTTATTCTACTTTGTTTTTTCACTTAAGGTCGTGGCATTGCAACTTAGAGGCATCTTCCTCACTCCCTTTTCCAGCCACAGAATTCCCCACTGTGTGGACAACTAATTCCTACTGATGGACATTTGAGTGGTTTCTAGTTTTCACTATTACAAATGGGGCAGCCATGAATAGCTTTATGCATATATCTTGTCATATTTTTGCCAGTGTATCTTTGGGGTAGATTCCCAGAAGTCAAAGCATAAATGATATGTAATTTTGCTAGAAATTGCCAAATTCCCCTCCATACAGGGCTTGAACCATTTCTTATTCTCACTGGGCTATATATGTGAAGGACTATTTTCCTACAGCCTTGCCATTAGAGTGTGTTGTCAAGTTTTTGGATTTTGCCAATCTGACAGATGAGAAATACTTTAGTTTAGTTTTAATTTGTATTTCTCTGATTATGAACAAGGTTAAACACCTTCTTATATGTTTAGATTCTGATTCAGTTTTAGACCCCTAGTGCCCAGATGAGACCCAGAGGAAAGATTCCCAGAAGAAAGGAAGGGAAGGAGGGAGGGAGAGAGGGATGGAGGGAGAGAGGGAGGGAGGGAAGGAAAAAGGAGCCTGGAAGAGGATGGTTGACTTGCTCAAATTCATGTGTCCATTTATCTCCAGAGGTGGGACTAGAATGATCTCCCTTTTTTTTTCTTGCCTAATTAATTTTTTGCCAACTATAAAATGAATAGACGTTTATAGTAGAAATTTTGGAAAGCACAGGAAAGTATAAGCACAGGAAAAATTTAATCCTTCTACCTAAAGTCAACCAGTTTTAGCATTTTATTATGTTTCCTACCAGGCTTTTTGCATTTTTTTTTTTTTTTTTTTTTTTTTTTTTTTTTTGGTTATGACCACACTATGGATGTGGTTTTGTATTCTGTTCTTTTTCACATAATAATAACTTTTCCATGTTAACAATAACTCTTTGTGAACATAGTGAAATATTACACAGCCATTATAATGATCTGATTATACCTTAAATTATTTAACCTTTCCATATTGCTGGACTTCTAGATGGCTTCCAGAATTTTGCTATTATAAATGAATTCTGCCATGTTCATCTTTGTTTGTGTTCTGGATTCTCCCCCTTAGGATTGATTCCTAGAAGTGGAACTTTTGGAATCCCCACACTGAGCTCCAGGCCCAGGACTTTTCCAGGCCATGTTCAGAGAACGCCATTTATTAAGCTTTTCCCCACTGACCTCCCAGCGCCCGGGGCCTGGCCTGGTCCTCGGTGTCTGTGATCTTGAGTACAGACACCCTCACGCCCAAGTCAGATCAGCAGACAGGCAGGGCTGGGAGGGACGGAGCCCACTTGGGATGGTGAATTGGAATCTCCTACCTTGGCCCCTGTGCTCCTTGTAGTCCATAGCTATGGACAGATAACTTGGAACCAACAAGAGGAAACAGTGCACGGGCCAGGTCAAACCTGGGGGTAGATGTGGGGCAGGCAGGGATGCTGAGTGCACGTGGCCTCTGCTTCGGAGGCGCTCAGCCCAGTGGAGCCGACAGCTGGACTCAGATCTTCTGACCATGAGCAGGGCTCCATGCTGCATCCATTCAGTGCCGTGTCACAGATAGAGGGATCTGGGAAAGCTGCCTGGAGGAGACAGCGATTGAGTTTAGCAGCAAAGAATATCGGTCTTTTCTGACAAGTGAGGCTGTAAGCAGGTTATGGATCTTGGACCTTGTCCTATCAGCAGGGAGTCAGGTCTGCACTGAGGACAATCCCTCTGGCTGCTGCATGTGGGCGAGAGTGTAGATAGGAACTGGACAAACAGAACCAGGCCAAACCCCACAGGAGACAATGAAGCCTGGATATGAGCAGTGGCCCTAGGGACAGAAAAGGAGGATCTTGGTATATGGTCGATGCCCAATACATAAAAATTTATGTCAGTTACGACTTGCCGGTAGAGTGTGGAAAAGAATCCTGGGATGGAGTCAGAACACTGGGGTTCCAGCCCCAGATCTGTGCGATTCTGGACAAGTTTCTTTCTTGCATCTGGGCCTCAGTTTCCACTTTTGTACACAAGGAGGTTGTACTGGGTCATCTCTGAGGGCTCTTATGTTCTGAAAACTCTGTGATTCCAAGGTTGAAAAGTGGCCGAGTTTCCTGGAGGGGAGAGGAAAGGGAAAACCAAAGGCTGAGCCGAGCGGGCAGCCAGCGCTGGGGTCTCTCTCCTGTCAGTCCTGCAGCACTAATGTCAGCGGCGGTGGCCTGGACCGAGGCCAGAGGCTGGCGGTGGGGAGGGAGCAATCGTTTTTGGCTGGAAGAACAGAGAGGAAAGAATGCAGAGCTTCCAAAAAGCCGTGAACTAGTCGTCAGCTCTGGCTGGGAGCCCAGAGGTTTTGCAACTGTCCTCCCAGCTTGAAGATCAGGAGTATATAGGGGAAGGCAGGCTTATTTCCCACTCTGGGCATCAGAAACTGCAAGGGATGAGGGGCACTAGAAATGCCTTTGGCTGCAAGTTAAAAAAAAACAAAAAAACTTGCCTCCAATAAGCTACATAAAATAAAGACATGTGTCATCTCCCTCCACTGCCCGTACCAAGGTGGGCAGCTCGGGCAGCAGCAGCTCCTGGAGTCTTTAAGAATGCAGGCTTCTCTATTTCTCCATTGTCCTCAGCTTGTTCCCCTTGACTGCTGTCGCTCTCCTCAGGGCTGAGAGATGACTGCCGGAGGCGATGGGGCCTTTTCACTTCCATGTGCAAGTCCAGCGGGAGATTGGTCTAATGGGACCACGGGGTCATGTCAGTAGTGTGCAGGAGGATGCCATATTCTGCTTGATTGATTGGGTCTAACGCTAGGCCTGGGTTGGCAGCCGTCGAGTCCACGGGCCGAGTCTCCCACCCTCCACCAGCTGGGGGTCTGCCGGGCAGGACACGGAGAGAGAGAGAGGAGGGCGTAAGTGGCAGAAGTGAGAAAAATGAAACGCGCAGCAAACGAACTAAGCAGACTCGAGGTGCTGGCCCAGGGCTTTCCCTGCTCCCTCGAGATGAGTGTCTGCTGCCTCTCCGGCTTCCACAGCCCCTGCCCACCGGCCACCTCCACTCTCAGAGCTCGCCTCTCAGTGCTGGGGTAGCTGCCTCGTGCCCCAGCCTGGGCACACGTACCCTCACCCATCATGTGCGGCTTCCTGAGAGCCGCGGGGGGTGTGGGTTTGGATCCTGGCTTTGAGTTTCCATGACTTCTTCTGAGAGATGGCACCATAAACCGCTTCTCCATTCCCTCTCAGCAAAATTGTCAGAGGGTCAAATGAAATGAAGAGACAGGGCTCAGCTACCTGTGTGGTGCTGCAGAGCCATCCGGTTTCTCTTCCCTTCTCCTGGGGGAAAAGAACTCACTCCAAGGGGCTGCTCTGCACTCAGCCCTGGAAGACCACAGGAAAGAGGCAACCAGAGGGCCCTAGGAGACTGCCAGGCCTGGATTCCTTCACTGCCAATTCATGTTTTGGATCCATCCATTGACAGAGGAGGAGACAAGTTCAGAGAGGGGTGGTGACCTGCCCAAGGTCACACAGGATTAGAACCCCACTCTTGTTCTTCCCACATCAGACCCCAAGGGTGGAGTGAGGTTGAGCCCCAGCCCGGGGGCGGGGAAAGAGCACAGCTGCGACACAGTTGTGCTCGTTGGCACGTCCCCGAGTTTCTCGGGGGCCATTCTTCAGGGGTTCACTGAGGCGAGGCCACACTTCCCCTCGGGCGGCTTCCTGTTTTGGCCAAACAATGACTCTTGTTGGGACCTGGTGCCAGCTGGCTGCAGCTGTTGCCAAGGCCTGGGCTTCTTGTGTGCAGAGAGGGGAGATGGCCTGACCAAGACCAGCAACCCCACCCTCAGAAGTGGTTTTGGGGTTCTACTGAATTCATTAATTCCTTTTTGTCCTTCTGTTTGCTAGGCCCCATTCTGGGTACCCAGGACAATTCTACAAGCATTTATCCTGCGCCCATGAGAAGTAGGATGTGGTACTACCGATACTGATAAGCTATACCCTCTAAATTGATTGACTGACTCATCTGTTTATCCTCCCAGTACCTTGTAAAAGCTCAGAGAGTTTGTTGCCAATCATTTACATGCTAGTGAGAATCAGGGCAGGCAGCCTTTCTGAGGGACTGTCTCAGGGCATATAGGGAAGGGGTACTAGTATGTATGGGTAAAAATACAGGTGAGACGTTTATGATGACTTTTTAAATAGGTGAGGAAACCAAGATAGGGAATGAAAGGGACTTATCTAAGGTAAGGGACCCTGCCAAGACTTTAACCCTTGTCTTCAGACTCCAAGCCTTGGCCACCGAGATGCTTCAAAAAGCATCCAATCTAATTTGAAGATCCGTGGGATCAGAGCTGATGTGGAGGGCCCTATCCATTTAATAGGTGCTTGGGGAGAGGGTGTCTGAGTACCTGGAGAGGGGTGCTCACTGAGACGAAATGGAAGGAGGGAAATACTGAGAGCCCTCAGGCCCTTGCACTCACTCTCCCCAGACAGCTGTCCTTACTGGCATTCAGCAGATGAATGAGGCTTGGATATCTGGTAAGCCGTGGAGCTGGGACTTTCACCAGGCTGGACGCTGAGCTGGTTGTTCTCTATTTGTCCCCAGATGTCTCTGTTCTGCTCTGGGTTCCAGGAAGCTGACTTCTGTGGACCACATCACCTTTCTCTTAGGTTCGACTGATGGGAAACCAGAGAGCAGAAAGGAAGAGAGGCCGGAGAACTCAGTGCCCGGCTCCTGCCCGCATGGCCTTGGTTCTGGGATTACACTCCTATGGGCTGGCCCGTCTTCTACCAAGGGCTCGCCTGGCTCCTGTACACACGGCTCTCGGCCCTGACCCCTGCCACCTAGCCTGGGAGTGGTAATGGCTTCCTGGCTTCCTGCTGTTGCTAATCTCTGGGGGCTTTCTCATTCTTTATTGATTCCCTTAACCCTGCCCACACCTTCATTTGTCTCTCTCCAGTCAGTCACCTTGAGTGTACCTGTTTCCTGCTGGGACCTGCCTGATACAGGCTCCATAGCCAGGACTCTGCCCTGAAACTTTCCCCTTACCCCCTGCCTTGCCCCCATCTCCACTGGGATGTTCCCCCCTCCCCCATCCAAACCCACCCAAGGCAGCGCAGTGACTTGGCAAAATCTCTGTCCCCCTGGGCCTCCCGACTTGTTTTTGGTTTGGTGCTAATGTGGAAGCCATGAGAGGGAGGTTCCCAAAGACTGGAACTGGGTTCCTGCATGTCCCCTGTCTCAGTTTACACAGAGCTGCCGATGCAGAGTGCCAGAAATGGGTTGGCTTTTATAATGGGGATTTTATTTGAAGTAAAAGCTTATAGTTCTTAAGCCATGAAATGTCAACATCAAGACACCATCAGAGATGCTTTCTCACCAACTTCAGCTGCCGGTGATCCTGGCGTCCTGCCTCGTGGTGATCAGGCATATGGCGGGGCTCATCTCCTCAGCTGCTTCATGGGTCCAGCCCTTCGGGGGCCTCTTTCCGTGCCCCTGTGCTCTGCTGGTTCCAGACTCCGGGACCTCTCTCAACCTCTTGGGGCTTCTCTGTTTTCCTGCAGTCCTCCCTCTCACATGGCAGCATCAAAATGGTGTCTTCCTTTCTCTCTGTGTTTATATAAGACCCACTGAAAGGGCGGAGACCCAACCTGAGCCATGCCTGACTAGTCCAACTAGACTACCTCTATGGTAGTCCAACCATAGAGGTCCCACACCCACAGGAATGGATTAGTTCAAGAACATGGTCTTTTTGGGGGGCTTCACCAAATTCCAACTGTTGTATCCCCCATCTCCTGGGACAGGTTGACACCCACAGACTCGGGGCTCAGAGGAAGCAGAGTGTCCTCCTGGAGATGAGGAAAGTACTGGAGACAGGGCATGAGAAGAAGCAGAAGCTCTTCCTGAGCTGCCCGACCCTGAGATGCTACCCAAGGCAACCCCTATTGGTCCAGCAGGAGAAGCAGGCCCAGGAGTGGGAACACAACCAAGGCCAGGGAGTGACGCCTCCCAAGTCTGCGTCTCCAGCCAACCTCCCACCTGAGTACTGGACACAGACCTCCACAATCCCCCAGGGACCTTCGTAACCACTGGAAGCTGATGCCCCACCCATCCCCTCGATCAGGGCCAGTCACTAAGAGTCCAGAGTCCCTGTCCCCTGACCTAATCCAGCCTCTCATCAAACCCAGGTTGTCCTATTTTCTAAACTCCATTTGACTGTCATTTTCTCTCCAGGCCCATTGCCTCTTCCCTAGTCTGAGCTCCGTCATTCAGTGTAGATGTACTGAATTATGATAGTGGCCTCCTCACTGGTCTCCCTGGTCCCTATCTTGCTCCCTCTAATTCCTCCTGCAGAGTGGTCTTTCAGAACTACAAATCTTTCTTAAATGAAACCCAGACTCTTTAACTTGGCACTCACAGCTCTGTGTGGTATGCCCAGGACTCCCCCAGGAACTACCTTTAAACCAAAACCCTATTGGATCTCCCCATAATCCATTCACCTTTGGTGGCTTCTACATGTGTGGGCCCCGACTCTGAGTCAATTTCCGACTATCCCCTTGGAAAGGGCTCCCCCTCATTCCTACCAGCACCATTCCCTCGAAGATATCTCAGTTTGGTTTCCAATAAAAACAGAGAGTGAGACAAGGGTTTGGATGCAGGTGGTTTATTTGGGAGGTGGTCTCAGGAATCAGGAGTCAGGGAGTGGAGACAGTGAGACAAAGAAGGAAGAAAAACCAGCAACAGGGTGTGTTGAACCGGTCTCCACTGTGGATGCCAGGGGCTGCATACAGCAGGCCCCCCGTGAAGCATACAGCAGGCCTCTCAGAATTTCTCCTGCAGGACAGGAACCTGAACACTGACCTACTGATCTACTGGGTGAGGGCCCTTGGTCTTCTGGGCAGCATTGCCTGCCCAAGCGAGCCTCAACCCCCGTGGTACTGGAGAAACCTGCTGTGGTTGCAGGAACTCGTGGCATGAGCGTGGGGAAGGACACTGGCTGCATGAGGTGAGTCTGAGCTTGCAAGGTACTGTCCTCCACCATCCTCCACAGCAGTGGCCAAAATCACACATGAGCCAAGGGATGTGACAGGGGCTTTTGAGATGACTACACAGAAACATTTTTTAATCAGTGAATACACATGGGTTGGTGGCACTCCGCTCTGCACGAGGCACCCGAGTTGCTGAAGAGACATCATGTTTAGAGTGTACTTGAGGAGCTATGGGTGAGCATGGGCTTTGCTCTCAGACTTCATGGGTTCAAACCCCACACCTGTGGCACCTGCCGTGAGTCCTTGAGCAGGCTGCCTCTCTCCTGGGCACAGTGTCCTCAGCTGTAAAATATGGATGATAAGTTCTACCATTCCAGGTGTTTATGAGACTCAAATGTACCTTGAGAAATGGATGCATATGGCGGAGTCTGACGCCAAATACAAGGATGTGTGAGTCCATTTCAGTTGTGTCGGTTGCTTTCTTCCTCAGAAGCTGGCTACCCAAGATGCTTCCTCACTGGAGGCTCTCATCTCCTCCTTGCCTGGCTGCGCTGGCTCAGCCAATGTTGCCCAGGAGCCTGGCCTCCAGCGGGCAGCCGCTGGTCTCGCTGTGCCCTGGCTTTTGTGGCAGCACTCCAGCGGCCTCCCTCCTCACCAACCCCACTCTGCAGAGCAGAGGTAGGTTTTACCGAGGATTTGTGGGAACATCGAAGAAAGGGTTGAACTGGCGTATCCCACAGCAATAACTTCTGTTTTTAATCTCCATTAGCAGTTTCTGTCTGGACCCCATAGGGGAATTTTGCTTGCATCCAGCACCTCCAGTTCTATTCCTCCACATTCATCCCTGTTCTTTGGATTGTGTGCTCTACCTACCTAAAAGGTCTTTTTTTTTTTTTTTTTTTT
>JAQZBX010084903.1:0-13198 GCA_029593785.1 Cabassous unicinctus | reverse complement strand
ATAAGAAAGCAATACACAGACATATATTTATTTATTTTATTAAACTTCTTTTAATAATTTGGAGAACATATAATAGGCAAAGAATTGTCTAGAAACAGGGGTCCAACTGCTGCATCATAATCCTTCGTGATATACATACATATAGATATAGGCTTACCAAACTGGGGGACACATCTGGCCAGAGTCCCAATTAGATGCTATTGTGTGTGTGTGTGTGTGTGTGTGGAGAGAGAGAGAGAGAGAGAGAGAGAGAGAGAGAGAGAGAGAGAGAAAGAGAGAGAGAGACAGAGAGTTAGTTCGTAAACCTTTGTTAATAATTGAAAGAATACTAAGTGAAGGATTGTTTATAAACCACTGCCATATCCCAGTCCCTCATGATATGCATAGATACATTCATAAGCTCACACAGGGGGACACACCAACTTACCAGGCTCACATCCAGCCAGAGTCCTGATTGGATGCAACATAAATATATATATGCATATCTGGTTTAATAACTCTATACTGACAATTACAGTGAGAAACAAGAATAGCATAATCAATAAAAAGATTAAATTAATATTGAATAGAGTCACAAAATGACAGAAAAATAGAGCAGTCTTACATACAAACTCACCAATATCTCTCCAGCTGGGAAGTCCCCAATCAACAGCCAATACCAGAGACTTGATTGAAAACACCTGTGCAGAGCACCCTCTCCCAGGGTGGGACTTCAATTGGCTTGACCAGGGACTGTCTCTTTTATTGCACTCCTAATCAATGAACTTGATACTATAGATGCCAACTTGCGAGTACTGCATCAATTCCTGAGGAAGTGGCGAGCCTCCTCAGGAAGGAAAACAACACTCCCTGGGCAGTACATTCCAAGGTTTATGCATCAGTTTCCAAGAAAGTGGCCAGCCTTCCCAGAGAGAAACACAGCACTCCCCAGAATGCACCCTGTCTGCTCTTATTTGTTACAAAACATCTCCAATGTGCCCACTGTTCTAGTTCTCATCATTCCTCCTGAAACAGAAAAGTGTTGACTAGCAGGGCACTGGTTTGCTGATTAACAAAGTTTCCTGCATGATGTTTCACTTTTAAGTCTGAACAATACTCACTAATTTTTTTCCCCAATACAGGAGTTTTTCCCTACTCTTCAGTTTTTGGAAGACTTTGAGCAGAATTGGTGTTCATTTTTCTTGGAATATTTGGCAAAATTCACCAGTGAAACCAGGCTCTTCTTCTTTTTTTTTGAAGGTTTTTGGGAGGTTTTTGATTACTAATTCAACCCCTTTCATTGTTGTTGGCTTGTTGAAATCTTCTATTACTTCTTGAGTTAGTGCAAATAGTTTGTTTCTAGGAATTTATCAATTCCATATAGGTTGTCTAATTTGCTGGCATGCATTTTTTCAAAATATCCCTTTAGGGAAGAGGTTCTTAACCTTTTTTGTTACACAGACCCTTAGCCAGTCAGGTGAAAACCACAGACCCCTTACTAAGTCCACACTATACTGTGTATTATTTAATAAATATATCATACTCACACCAACACATCCCCACAAGAATAAAGGTTTTTTAAAATTTAAATTCAAGTTCATTAACCCCTGGTTAAGAACCCCTGCTTTAGAGTCTATATATATTTTTGTTTCTGTGAGGTTAGCAATAATGTCTCTCTGGATTTCTGAACATAGTTATTTGCATCCTCTCCATTTTCATCAACTAAGTAAAGTGTTGACAATTTTATTGATGCTTTCAAAGAACCAACCTTCAATTTCATTGATTTTCTCATTGTATTTTTCTCTTTGTTCTCTTCTATTTATTTATCTCCACTCTAATATCTATTTCCTTCCTTTTGTTTGCCATGGGTTTAATTTGTTCTTCTTTTACTACATAATCCAGATGTGAATTTAGGTTAGACAACTTTCTTCTTTTTAAATGTAAACATTTAGAGTTATAAATTTATCTCAAATCACTGCCTTTGATGTATCCCACAAGCTTTGGTATATTGTATTTTCATTTTCTCTTGCCTCAAATATTTCTTAATTTCCCTTGTTTTTTGAATCTTTCATAGTGTGTTGTTTGATTTCCTCAATTTTGCAAGTTTTCCAGTTCTCCCTCTCTTTTTAGTTTTAGTTTCATTCCATTGTGTTCAAAGAAGATTTCTTATATGATTTCAATATTTTAAAACATTTGGACACTTGTTTTGTGACTTAACATATGGTCTACCCTATAGAAGGATTCATGTTCACTAGAAAAAAATGTTTTCTTCTGTTGAAGTGTTTTACATGTGTCTATTAAGTCTAGTTCATTAATACTGTCATTAAAGTTTTCTATTTCCTTATTGATCTTCTATCTAGATGTTCTATTTTAAAATTCTGAATGGATATCTACTACTGTTAATGTAGAATATCTATTTGCCTTCAAACATTTCAATAATTACTTTATTTGTTTGGGGCTTTGCTCTCAGGTGCCTATATATTTATAATTCTAATGTCTTCTTCTTGAATTGACACCTTTATCCATACATAGTGACTATCTTTGTCCCTCATAAAAGTTTTTTACTTAAAGTCTCTTTCATCTGATATTAATATAGCTACCACAGCTCTCTTTTATTTCCTGCTTGTATGACATATTTTTTCACATTCAACTTACTTGTGTCTTTGAATCTTAGGTGAGTCTCTTGTAAACACAATATATTTGGCTTATACTTTTTATCTGTTCTTCCTATCTCTGCATTTTGACTGCAGAGTTTAATTCCATTTACATTTAAAGTAACTAATTTTAAAGCAGGACTTTTTTTTTTGCCATTTTGCTATTTGTCTCTATAATTCTTTTTCCTTTTCTGTCCCTTAATTCTTCCATAAGTATCTATGTCCATATTTATTTATTTTTTTTGTATTGTGCCATTTAAGTCCCTTCTTATTTATAAAGAGGCCAATAAATGGGTCTTTATTGCAGTCTATCAACTCCAGTTGCTCACTCCATGAGAGTTTTTTTTTCCACTTTGTATATTTTAATTAATTTAATCTTCAATAATATGCACACATATTATTTCACATTCTATATTTTTCTTCATGTTGGTCCCACTTCCGGGAATGTCTTACACTTTAACAAACTTGGAAGCATCTTCCTCATGTTTTCAGAGTGAACTTAGGTGTCATCTTCTTTTGGAAGCTTTCTGTTTACCCAAATGCTGGGCTAAGTGCATTTCATCTGCACTCCCTTAGTAGCTGTAAATTCTTTCATCACTATATGTATGCATTATATTGAAATTAATTAATTTGTATGCCTCTTCCTTTGGTTTTGCATTTCTTGTCCCAAGGGATTTTGGTATAGAGGAACTTAAAAGCCCAGAGCCAGAATGCCTGTATTTGGAATTGGATTTAACAATCTATAAATTATGGAATTTTGAAAATATTTAATCTCTGTGTGCCTCAGTTGGCTCATCAATAAAATGGGTAGGGTAGAAGTAGTGAACCTATAGGTTTATGATGAGTATCAAATAGATTAATATTTATAAAATGCTTAGAAAAGTA
This sequence comes from Cabassous unicinctus, assembly GCA_029593785.1. NCBI lineage: Eukaryota > Metazoa > Chordata > Mammalia > Cingulata > Chlamyphoridae > Cabassous > Cabassous unicinctus. Next base: position 9,680 of record JAQZBX010084903.1, on the reverse strand, counting down.
CCTAGGTTATGGTAAGTGCTCAATAGATATTAGTCACTATTCTCATTAATATGTCCATAAGTTACAACAGTCTCTGACAAAATAGGCATAATCAGTAATGTTTAAATAAACTGAAACATTTTAAAAACTCTGATAATCTTTGCAAATGTTAAAAAATAGTTACCATCTTAAAACAACCAAAGTAATGTGGATTGTAGAAAAAATATATTGGTTTCCATAAAATATCTTCTTGAGATTTTGATTGGGATTTAACTCAATTTATCATTTAATTTGGAAAAAAATAAAAACTTTAAGATATTGTATTTTTGTATCATAAATTTTTATATCTCATTTATTCAGTTATTCCTTTTTGTCTTTTGTGATATTTAGTATTCATGATAAATATTTTACACAGTTTTGTTATGTTCTTTGTATTTTTAGTACTGTTAAAAATTGGACTTATTTTATTTTCCAATTGTTTATTGCAATTCTATTTTAAAGTATTAATATGATGATTTTTTTTACTAAATTGCTAATGAATCCTAAAATTTGTCATTTGATTGTCTTGTGTTTCCCCAAGTAGAAAAACATATCAGCAAATAATGAATCACATTGCTTCATTTTAAATTTAAATTTTTTTCTTTTTAATATTATTTCATTGATTAATACAGACTTTCCAGAGTCATAGTTTATGTACCAGATTCAACTGAATGTGTTTTTCATTCAAAGATTGTTGCTCAGCATAGGGTTTTTTTTGGTTTTTTTTTAGCTTTTTAGGAATCTAATTTTATTTATTTATTCATTTTTATATTTTAAAAGATGCTTAGATTACATAAATGTTACACAAAAATTACAGGGATTTCCATGTTCCCCACCTCCCACACCTCCCATAACATTCCACATAAACATCTTTCATTAGTGTGGCACATAACCTGCAATGGATATACACATCCTGGGGCTTTGCCACTAAGCATGGACCATAGTTCACATTATAGATCACACTCTCTCCCACACAGTTCTGCATGTTATATGCTAATGTAAAATAGGCTATATATCTGTCATTGTAATATCACCCAGAATAATTCCCAAGTCCTGCAAAAGCACCTGTATTACAATTGCTTTTCCCTTCCCTGCCCCAAAAGTTTCCAGTGGCCACTGGCTTACCCTCACTGTTGTAATTTCTTCCATTGCTTGAATCACATTATGTCTACAACAGAATACCATTAAGTCCACTCTAGTCCATAGCTCTTCCCCCAATCCTGAGGAGTTTGGGATGGTGATGTCCACTCCACCTCCAAGTGAGAGGGGGCTTATATCCCATAAGAAACCTAATTAACCATTGTTTAAGTTTGTTAAAAGTTGTCGATGCAAAATACCAGAAATAGGTTGGCTTTTATAATGGGAATTTCACAATGAGGCTGTGAAAGTGTCCAAATCAAGGCATTACCTACAGACCCTTTCTCAATACACACACAGCAAGTCCCCTACCTAGCCACTGACACTGCTCACCTTTTGGCTCCACCACTTCTCTGGCCTTGATGAGGCCTCCTGCACTGCTAGCGCTGTGGCCCTGCTGGTTCCCTTGTATCCAGTGAGTCCTCCACTTGCCAGCCACTCTGCTGCTTACCCTGAGGCCCTGCCAATTCCTCAGTGTCTGGCTATGCCCCCATCACTGGCAGCCCACACCCCTTTCAAACTTCTGCTTTCACTATGCCCAATAAGCCTGCCTGTCTTCTTGCCTCTTGTGGAGTGCAAGTGCACCCTGCTGCTCCTTACTCTACAAGTACCTTGATATGGTGCATATTCTGTACAGAGAAAATACACAGGAAAATTCTGCAATAACTGCCATGATATTTTCAAGGAATTATTAAAGACCAGAGTGGATGGAAAATAATCATCTGGGGAGAGTGGCAAGATTAGGTCAAATCATGTAGAGTTGATATATCTAAGTCCTGGCCTCCATGAAGCCCCAAAGAGCATAGATTTTGTTACTATCTTTTCAAAATCACTCAGTGTCAAAAATTCTTTCAACGGCTGAGATGGACTTTAACTTTTGTGGTATAGAGGTGCAGTATGGTGTGAAAACCGTGTATTTTTCCTTTAGCTTTCAGTTATAGAATAAACATTGCCTTATATCCTTAAAATATTTAAGAGTACTCATGTTAACTGTACATTTTTAATTTTTCCTCAGTTATCCTCAACATGGTAGAAAAATACCGTAATAAGGTAATTAGCTAGATCTTTGCAAAAGTTTTAGGTTGATGTTTATTTCATAATAATCATGTAATGTAAATCCTGGGAGGGATCTTAGAGTGAGGCTATTAACTTTAAATATGTTTAATGTGTGAGATATAATAACTTGATCATGGTCAATCAATGAAAAAAATATAATGCTCGATTTAGTTTTATGCTTCCTATTATATAGTTGAGAGTTTTTCTGATTGTTGTCCTATAATTTGGGATCACCTATCAGTTAGTTCACACCTTTCCTGGAAGTGACTAAAATTAGTTCACATTGAATGAGGTAACTGTCTTTTTCATTAAATACATTTTAGCAAGTAAAGTCTGGAAATTTTTATACCCTTTGATTTTTTTTTCTTTCTTTTTTTTTTTTTAGGTACCAGGGCTGGGGATTGAAATCTCCACCTTGTATGTGGGAAGCCTGCACTCAACCAATGAGCCACATCAGCTCCCAAGACTTGGTTTTTTCCTTTGTTTGCTTATTCATTTTTTGTTTTTTCAGGAGGCACCAGAGACCAAACCTGGGTCCTCCCATGTGGGAAGTAGGCGTTCAACCACTTGAGCCACATCCATTCTCTACACTTTGAGTTTTGATACAAACTTTGGTTATTGATTTCTGTTACCAGAATTTTCTGTTAATAAATTCTGTTAACAATATTACAATATATACGTATATATGTATATATAATATTCCAAGATAACAAAAAGGGATTTGATAAAATTTTATTTGAAATATGATTAAACTAAACTGAAAATGAAATTGAAATCATTTTATTTGATAAAATGGTATTGTTAGGGATTGAATAATATCTCTCTGGCCTGTGGGTGTGAAGCCACTTGTAAATAGGACCTCTGAAGTATTTAAGATGTGTTCAAATTATATGAGGGTGGGCCTTAATCCAACATGATTAAAGTTCTTATAAGCAAAGGAAATTGGACACAGACAGAGAAACTACAGGAATCAGCCAGAAGCTGTAAGTCAACAAATGGAAAAGAAAGAAGATGCCACCATGCTCATTACCATGTGATGGAAAAGCCAAGGAACACCAAAGATTGTTTGCCACTCAGAAGGAGTTAGCAGACCTTCTAGCCTCTGAAACTGAGTCAAAAATTCCTGTTGTTAAGCCAATCCATTGTATGGTATTTGTTTTGGCATCTGGGAAACTAAAATAACTATCTTACAGAAACAGAAAATGTCAAATAACTGTTAAAGAACCACTAAATTCAGGGACATGAAAAAGGTCACCTTCTATCACTGCTATTATTATATATTGTACTGAGTATCCTATTGCTGTTTTCTCAGCTTCAAATACATGCAGAGGCCAGGCAGATAAAACAAATGAGTGAAGACATTTAAGGGGTGGTGGGAATATGACCTCTGGAAAGGGAACAAACTGCTCTCCATAAGCATCTGCCACTATTCACCTTTATCTGTTGTTGCCTTATGAAAATTTGTGTCCAAATTTACCCCACAAGAAGAATTTGTAGAGAAGACAGGCATCCATATTTTTATGTGAATTCTATTGATTCGAATTTATTATTATTTTTCTATACTGTTGGAACTTTCATTAACTATATCTTATTACAGATTAGTGATTCTGAATAAATATTCAAGATAAGAAGAAGAATGAGAGAAGTAAAATAAAACTATTTCTCCCAATTATTTGTATCAATAATCCTTCTCTACACACATATCTCTTTTATTTCTTGAAATCTTTCCAGAAATTTCTGTAATTATATTTTCATGTGTGTGCTTCTGTATGTCTTCTGTCTTCTTTTATATTAACTAGGCCAATGCTTCAATGTTGATCATAGTGGAATAGAGTTGTACATCATAGTGGAATAGAGTTGTACATCAACAAGAGGCAAAAAAAATAAAATTCACAAATATATGGAGATTAAACAACACACTCTTAAATAAACAGTGGGTCAAAGAAGCAATTGCAAAATTATTCAATATATGTCTCAAGATGATCAAGAACGCAACATATCAGAACCTAATGGATACAGTGAACGCAGCGCTGAGAGGGAAATTTATGCCTCTCAATGCTTGCATTAAAAAAGAAGAAAGAACTAAAGTCAATGACCTAACTACACAGCTGGAAGAACTAGAAAAAGAATAGGAAATGAGAGAACAGGAATGAAATTACAAAACTAAGAGCAGAAATAAATGAAATTGAAAATAAAACAAACAAACAAACAAAAAAAAACAGTAGAGAGAATTAACAAAACCAAAAGTTGTTTCTTCTAGAAGAGCAACATATTCGACATATCCTTAGCTAGACTGACAAAGAAAAAAGATGAAAATAAATAAAATGAAAAATCAAAACAGTGAGATTCCTGCTGATCACAGAGCAATAAAAAAGATTATAAGAGGATACCATGAACAACTGTATGCCACCAAACTAGACAATGTAGATGAAATGGTACAATTTCTAGGAACTTATGAACAACCTACACTGATTCTAGAAGAAATAGAAGACCTGAACAAACCAATTACAAGTAAAGAGATTGAAACAGTCATCAAACAATTCTCCAAAATGAAAAGCCCAGGAAGAGATGATTTCACAGATGAGTTCTACCAAGGCTTCAAAGATGTAATACCAATCTTACTCAAACTCTTCCAAAAAATTGAATAAGAAGGAATGCTACAAAATTTATTCTATTAAGCCAAAATCGCACTAACACCAAATTCAGATGAATATATTATGAAAAAAATTATAGACTCATTTCCCTAATGAATACATATGCAAAAACTCCAATAAAATACTTGCTCTTCAATTCCAACAGCACATTCAAAGAATTACTCATCATGTTTAACTGGGTATATACAAGGCATGCAAGGGTGTTTCAACACAAGAAAATCAATCCACATAATGCACCACATTAATAAATCAAAGAGTAAAAATCACCTGATCCTATCAATTGATACAGAAAAGGCATTTCACAAAATACAGCAAGGTTTCTTGAAAAAACACTACACAAGTTTGGAATTGAAGGAAACTTTCTCAACATGATAAAGGCTATGTATGAAAAACCCACAGCTAACATTGCACTCAATGGTGAAGACTGAAAGCTTTTCTGTTGCAATGGGCAACAAGACAAAGATGACCACTGTCACCACTGTTGTTCAATGTAGTGCTAGCAGTTCTAGCTAGAGCAATCAGGCAAGAAAAATAGATAAAAGGAATCCAAATCAAAAAGGAAGAACTAAAACTTTTGCTATCATAGATATGATCCTCTACCTAGAAAGTCCGGAAAAATCTACAACAAAGTTGTTACAGCTAATGAACAATTTCAGTACTGTGGCAAGATACAAGAATAATATGCATAAATCAGTAGTGTTTCTATACACCAGTAATGCTCAATCTGAGAAGAAAGTCAGGAAAAGAATTCCATTTACACTAGTGACTAAAAGAGTCAAATAATTGTGAATAAACATAACAAAGGACATAAAGCACTTGTACTTGTATTCAGAAAACTACAATGCATTCATAAAAGAAATTTAAAAAGACATAAATAAACGGAAGAAACATTCCATGCTAATGGATTGGAAGACTAAATATTGTTAAGATGTCAATTCTGCCCAAATTGATATACAGGTACAATGCAATGCAATCCCTATAAAAATTCCACAGCATTTATTTTAAAGAAATAGAAAACAGAATTACCAAATTTATTTGGAAGGGTAAGGGACCCCAAATATTCAGAAACATCTTAAAAAGGAAGAGTTGGAGGAGTCTCACTTCCAGACTTCAAATTATATTAACTAACTATAGTGGTAGAAACAGCATGGTGCTGCCATAAAGATATACACATAGACCAATGGAACCAAACTGATGGGTTCAGAAACAGACCCTCACATCTATAATCAACTGATTTTTGACAAGGCTTTCAAACCCACCTATCTGGAGCAGAACACTCTATTCAACAAATAGTGCTAGGAGAACTGGATATTCATAGCCAAAATGAAAAAAGAGGACCCCTATCTCACACCTTATATAAAATTAACTCAAAATGGATCAATGACACAAATATAAAACCATAAGTCTCCTAGAAGAAAATGGAGGGAAACATCTTCAAGACCTGGTAGTAGGTTGTAGATTCTTAAACCTTAGAACAAAAGCACGAACAATGAAAGAAAACATGGATAAATGGGACTTCCTCAAACTTAAACACTTCTGTGATTCAAAGGACTTTGTCATAAAGGTGTAAAGGCAGCCCACTCAATGAAAGAAAATATTTGGCAACCACATATCAGGTAAGGGTTTGATTTCCATTCTACATAAAGAGATCATACAATTCAACAATAAAAGAGCAAGCAATCCAATTTAAAAATGGGAAAAAGACAAATAGGCATTTCTCTAGAAAGGAAATAGAAATGGCCAAAAAGCATATGAAAATCCCTTCAATATCACTAGCTTAGGGAAATGTAAATCACCACACCACAACAATGAAATATCATCTCACACTTCATAGAATGGCCTTTGTTTAAAAAAAAACAATAAACAATAAGTGCTGGAAAGAATGTGGAGAAATACGAACACTGCTGGTGGGAATATAAAATGGTGCAGCCTCTGTGGAAGAGACTTTGATGGTTCCTTGGGAAGCTAAATATAAAACTGTCATATGATCCAGCATTTCCTCTACTAGGAATATATTCAGAAGAAATGAAAACTGTGATGCAGACATTTGAACACCAGTATTTATAGTGGCATTATTCACAATTTCCAAAGGATAGAAACAACCTGTGTCCATCAACTGATGAATGGATAAAAAAATGTGGTGTATACATATGATTGAATACTATGCTGTTGTAAGAAGAAATGAAATTGGGACACATATGATAATATGGATGAACCTTGAAGACATTAGGATGACTGAAATATGCCAGATACAAAAGAACAAATATTGCATGGACTCATTAATATGAACTAAAAATAATAATAAATGCACGGAGTTAAGACGTAGAATGTAGGTTATTAGAAGATAGAAGAAGGGCTGAGAAGGGGTATTGATGCTTAATGTCTGTAGAAGTTTTAATTAACTTGACTGTAAAAGTGTAGAAATGGATAGAGTCGATGGTAACACATTATAGTGAGTAGAACTAACACTAGTTTATGAATGGGATTTTGGCTAAAAAGTGTAGTCTAGGGATGTAAATGTCAAATGAAAGAAAGCTAGAGAATAATCTAGGCACTGAATAACATAGTGAAACCAGAGGTGGGTGAGAAGTGTGGTTAATAGTACAAATACAAGAATGTCCGTCTGTGAAGTAGAACAAATTTACATCATTATTGCATATCAAATAGATCAAAATATCTTTAGCTACCAAGAAAAGAGAATTTGCTGCTAAATTGTACCTTAGTTCCTGTACTTATCTTATCTCAATATCAAATTTTGTAAACCTCTTTGTCAGACACACTTCATAGGAAAAAGCTAGATATATAGTAGAAAACAATGAGGGGAAGAAAGGATAGAAACTGAATGAAGTCTGAGAAGGAGCGAGCAGAGTGATAATACACAGATAGCAGGGAATGAATAGCCAGGGAATAGGGTACTGAAAGGCATGTGTGGGAGGTGGGGTAAGAAAAGATGTTAGGGTCCTTAAACCAAGATTTCATCACGGATATCAGCATTTTTGTCTCTGACCCCTGCACTATTACTGGCCCCAGAATCAGAGAGGGAGGGAGGTTGTGTGACATGGGCAAGTGTTGCCAAGGGTTTTAATAACCAAGACCAGTGTGAAGTGCAACCCTATCTGATACCCTCACTTAGAAACATCACTGCTAAACTTAAACTCTTCAAATGATGTGAACCCAAGAACAGAAATTTCTGCTACACTGGCCTCAACAACATGGTGTAGTTACTCTCCCATTACAGAAGAGAGGCTTTTGAGAAGTACCATAGTGTTTCAGTGAAGCCAGGGAATTCTAATGAACCCTGTACCACTGTAACTCTTTATTTTTTAAATATTTCTGGTGCTCCATCATCTTTTATGTATATACTTTTTATTTTTTAAAAATATACTTAGATTACATAAATGTTACATAAAAAATATAGGGGATTCCCATATGCCCCAGTCCCTATCCCTCCCACATTTTCCCAAATTAACAACATCCTTCATTAGTGTGGTACATTTGTTAAAATTGATGAATACATTTTGGAGCATTGCCACTAAGCACGAATTATAGTTTACATTGTAGTTTACACTATCTCCTGCTCAAATTTTTAAGTTATGACAAGGTATATAATTGCCTGTATCTGTCATTGCAATGCTCCATCATTTTGAATGGGACAAACTGAATATAGAGTCCATCTGACCAGTCTTAAGGAGGCAATGGGAAGAAAATATTTCACAGAGACTAAAAAACTTAACTCCTATAAGCAAATAGATGACTTTTTATAAAGTACACTATTCATAGCTTCATCTTTAATTTACTTAGAGGTGAATCATATGAAGTCTAGATAAAACATGAAAACTATAATTCATTGTGATTTAGCAAGGTTTCCTATCAGACGAAGTTATGGGGAATGGGGAGTTCATGGAAAGAGGGACTGTCTGTGGCCACACTTCACATGGTTTCTCCTATAAGCACTGGGTTAAACAAAGCAACAGGGTCTACAGCACAGGACAAGGCATTTGAAAAAACAGGATATGTTTCTCAATATGCTTTCTGAAAAAACTTTATGGAAGAAGCAATTCCCATAGTTTTAGAGAGAAATGTCTCTGAGGTCAGCTCCCTTCCTGGTTACTCTTTTAGAGACTCATGAGTCAAATTTATATTTTTTTTTCTTCATTGGATATTTATAATAATTCCCACAAAAGTTTTCAATGCCTAAGGCAAGCTTTCAGCATCAGCAGTCTAAGGGCATCCTTACTCCCTGCCCAGGCCCAATGGATTGTCCAATGAACTACTCAGCTCAGACAGTCCCCAAAGGCATAAGCAAAGCAAGGGGACAATTAATTAAACTGCAACACTTTTTGAATTGCAGGTGAGGAAACACCATTCCTTTCTCCATTTGATTTACTTAAATACATCTCTTCTAGAGGCAGGAAGTCTTTGAAATCAGTTAAAGGTGCACATGGATGAAACATATGGGAGTCCTGGCTTCACAACTTAACTGCTGCATGAACTTAAGTCTCTTCACCTCTTGAATTTTCGGTTGTATAAAGTAACTAGGAATAACAATATTTTATTTTAAAATACTTAATATTAATGTCTCAGTATTCTGTTCCTATATGTATTTTTAATCCAGTATAAAAAGCAAGAGAAGTGAGAGAAGTAAAATGTAAAAGAATTATTGCATACTTCTCTTTTGTATTTTCCTTTAATTTTTAAAGATATGCAGGAGAGTATATAAACTTACACAGAAGAGTGTTTAATTTTTGCTTTTAAATGCAGTTGCAAGCTGTTAAAGATGGGACAGATTATCTTACAAAATGTCTCTATTACCTG
>JAQZBX010084902.1:0-13197 GCA_029593785.1 Cabassous unicinctus | reverse complement strand
GATGTCAGCCACATTTCATGAGATGTCCTGGACAACTGAAAACAGAGAAGGGCTTAGGCTTGAACTATCCAGGAGTTGTCCTGGGCAACAGAATACAAAGGAGGGCATCAGACTGAAAATTCTGTTTTCCTGGACAACTGAGAACACAAGAAGGAGTCAGTCTGGACAATCTGAGAGTTATCATGGGCAACTGAGAACAAAGTAGGGCATCAGTCTGAACATCTGGGAGATTTTATGAGCAACTGAGGACATTTAGAGTGGTCCTGGACAGCTGAGAACACAGGAGGGTGTCATCCTGAATAATGATCTACTCTCTTCTTAGTTATCTTGGGCAACTTGCTATTCTCAGTTGTTGAGAACAACTCATGTGTTGCCCAGGCTGATGCTCTCCTCTGTTCTCAGTTGTCCAAGTCAACTCTCACTATTCTCAGTTGCCTAGGACAATCTCAGATTGTTCATGCTGATGCCCTCCTCTGTTCTTAAATTTCCAGGACAACTCTCAGATTGTTCATGCTGACACATTTCTCTGTTCTCCATAAGGCCTAGGAAAAATCTTGCAGTTATCATTTGCCCAGGATTACTCTTGCATTTTTCAGGCTGATGCACTACTCTGTTCCCAGTTGTCCAGGACAACTTTTGCTGTTCTCAATTTTCCAGGACACTTCACAGATTGTTCAGTTTGATGCCCTCCATTCTCAGTGACACAGAACTCTCAGATTGTTCAGGCTAAAACCTTCCTCTCTTCTCAGTTGTCCATTACAACTCTTACTATTCTCAGTTGTCCAGAACTTTCTTAAATTGTTCAGGCTGACATCCTCTTTGTTTCTCAGTTGCACAGGAGCACTGTGAGATTGTTCAGGCTAACAGCTTCCTCTGTTTTCAATTGTCTAGGGCAACTCTTGCTGTTCTCATTTATCCAGGATACTTCACAGATTGTTCAATTTGACACCCTCCTCTGTTCTCAGTTGCCCAGATAACTCTTGGATTATGCTGGCTGACCCCATCCTCTCTTATTTCTTGTCAATGAATGCTCTCACTGTTCACAGTTGTGTGATAGTTCAGGCTAATGCCCTTCTCTGTCCTCATATGTCTAGGACAATGCTCACTTTTCTCAGTTGTACCAGTTGATATGTGCTCTTCTCAGTATCCTAGGGATCTCTTGGATTGTTCAGACTGACAGCCTCCTCTGTTCACAGTTGTCCGGGACAACTCTTGCTGTTCTCAGTTGTCCAGAACAGTTCAGGAACTGTTCAGGCTGACCCCTCATCTGTTTTCAGCTGCCTGTAAAACATTTGGATTGTTCAGGCTGATATCCTACTCTGTTTTAAGTTGCCGTGGTAAATCTCACATTGTTCAGGCTAACACCGTCCTCTGTTTTCTGTTGCCCAGGACTATTCTAGGATTGTTGAGGCTGATGCACTTCTCTCTTCTCAGTTGTCCAGTAAAACATTTGCTCATCTCAGTTTCCAGTACATCTTGGGATTGTTTTGCTGAAGCCCATCTCTGTTCTCTGTTTTCCAGAACAAATCTTGCTGTTCTTAGTTGTCCTCTCAGATATTTCAGGTTGACACCCTCCTATTTCTCTGCTGTCTGGTACAACTCACAGATTTTTCAGCCTACACTCTCCTCGGTTCTTAGTTGCCCAGGACAACTCATGGATTGTTCAGGCAGACTCCCTCCTCTGTTCTCATTTGTCCAGGACTACTTACAGATTTTTCAGGCTGAAGCACTCTTGTCTTCTCAGTTGTTGTGGACACCTCTCACTATTCTCAGTTGTCCAGGACCTCTCTCCAATTACCCAGGTAGACACCCTCTTCTGTTCTCAGTTGTTCAGGACATCTTTTGCAATTCTCATTTGCCCAGGACCACTCTCAGATTGTTCAGGCTGAAACCCTCCTCTGTTATAATTTGTCCAGGACAATATTCACTGTTCTTTTTTGTCCTGGAAAACTCATGGGTTGTTCTGGATTATGCTCCACTCTGTTTTCAATTGTCCAGGAAAATGCTCAGAATGTTGAATCTTACAACCTCCTCTATAATCAGTTGTCTTGGCAAACTTGAATTTTTCAGTCTGATGTCCTCCTCTCTTCTCATATGTACAGGACAACTCTCAGATGTTCAGACTGAAATTGTCCTCTTTTCACATTTCCCCAGACAACTCTCAAAATGTTCATGATGACACACATTCCATGATGACACCCATTCTCCATTGTTCAGGACAACTCAGATTGTTCAGGCTGATGCCCTCCTCTGTTCTAATTTGTCTAGTTCAACTCTCAACTCTTCTCAGTTTCCCAGAACAGCTATCAGATTGTTCAGGCAGATGACCTCCTCTGTTCTCAATAGTCCAGAACAACACTTATTCATCTCAGTAGTCCAGGACAACTCCTGGATTGTTGAGGCTGATGGCATCCTCTCTTCAGAGTTGCCAGGGATTACTCTTGGTGTTCTCAGTTGCTAAGGACAACTCAGATATTGTTGAAGCTGACACCCTCCTCTGTTCTCAGTTGCCTGGACAACTCTCAGATTATTCATACTGACACTGTACTCTTTTATCAAGTTGTCCAAGACAACTCTTGCTCTTCTGAATTGTCCAGGATAATTTTCAGATTGTTCAGCCTGTCACCATCCACTCTTCTCATTTGCCCAGAACAACTCTGGGACTGTTCAGTCTTATGCACTCTTCTGTTTTCAGTTATCCAGGATAAATCTTGGATTGTTGAGCATGATACCTTCTTCTATTCTCAGTGTCCAGGACAACTCTTGGAATGTTGAGGATCATTCCCTGCTCTGTTCTCAGAGGTTCAGAGAACACTCAGATTATTCCAGCTGAAGATATCCTTTCTTCTCATTTGTCAAGGACAACTCTCACATTATTCATGTTGATTCCCTCCTCTGTTCTCAGTTGTTCATGACAAATATTGGATTGTTCAGACTGACACCCTCATCTGTTTTCATTTGCCCAAACAACTATCAGATTGTTCAAGCTGATGCCTTCTTCTGTTCTCACTTGACCAGGACAATTCTTGCTTGGATGCCCTCCTCTCTTCTCAGTTGTCATGGGAAACTTGCTGTTCTCAGTTGTCCCAGACAACTCTCAGATTATCCAGGCTGACACACTCCTCTATTCTCAATTGTCCAGGACAAATCTCACTGTTCTTCATTGCACAGGGCACCTTTTGAATAGTTCAAACTGACAATATCCTCTGTTCTCAGTTGTTCAAGGTAACACTTGGAATGCTGAGTCTAATGCCTTCCTCTGTTCTCTGTTATTAGGAAAATCCACAGAATATATTGGATTACATCCTCCTCTGTTCTCAGGAATCCAGTACAACTTTTGGGTATTCAAGCTGAAAACATCCTTTTCTGTTGCCTGGACAACTCTCATAATGTTCAGGATGATGCCCATCTCTGTTCTCAATTGTTCAGGACAACTATCATATGATTCAGTCTGATGCACTCCTTTGTTCTCAATTACCAAGGAACACAATCAAGTTATTCAGGCTGATGACTTCCTCTGTTCTCAGTGTTCCAGGACAAGACTCTCTCTTTTCATTTGCCCAGGTCAATGCTCAGATTTTTCAGGCTGACTCCCTTATCTGTTCTCAGTTGCCTAGACAACTATCAGGTTTTCAGGCTGAAGGCAACCTCTGTTCTTAGTTGTCCATGATGATTACATCTGTTCACAGTAGTCCAGGAAACAGTGGGAATGTTCAGGCTGACAGCTTCTTCTTTTCACAATTGTCCAGGAAAATGCTCACTGTTCTCAGTTGCCCAGGACAACATATGGATTGTTCAGGCTGATGCTGTCCTCAGTTCTAGGATGTTCATGCTGTCACTCTCCTTTGTTCTCAGTTACCCTGACAAGTCTCATATTGTTTAGGCTGACAACAACCCTCGTCTCAGTTGTCCAGGAGAACTATCAATGTTCTAAATTGACCAGAACAACTCACAGATTGTTCAGACTGTCACCCTTCTCTGTTCTCAGTAGCCCAGGAAAATTCTTGGATTGTTCAGGGTGAGGCCCTGCTCTTTTCTCTCTTCTAGGTCAACTCTTAAGATTGTTCAGGTTGATGCCATACTCTGTTCTCAGTTGTCCAGGGCTATTCTCCCTATTCCCAGTTATCCAGGACAACTCCTGTTGTTCACATTCGCACAGGACAGCTTTTAGAATGTTTAGAATGACACACTTCTTTCTTCTCAGTTTTCCCTGATAACATTCAAATTGTTCAGTCTGAAATCCTCTACTGTTATCATTACTACTGGTAAAGATACACATTGCTCAAGTTGATATCCTCCCCTCTTCTCAGTTGTGAGGACAAATCTCACTCTTCTTAGTTGCCCAGGACTACTCTCTGATTGTTCAGGCTGATGCACTCCTCTGTTCTCAGTTGTTCCAGAAAACTTTCAGAGTGTTGAGGTTGATACCCTACTCAGATCTCAGTTGTCCAAGAAAACTCTCAGAGTTATGAATGTCCAGGAAAGTTCTTGGATTGCTCAATCTCATGCCCTCCTTTTTTCCAATTTATCCAGGACAACTCTCACTGTTCTCAGTTATCCAGGAGTTATCCAGGAGAATTCTTTGATTTTTCAGGGTAATGCCCTCCTCTGTTCTCAGTTGCCCATGACAATGCTCATATTCTTTAGGCTCATGCCCTTATCTGTTCTCTGGTATCCAGGAAAACTCTCTGATTGTTCAGTCTGACACTCTCCATTGTTCCTAGTTGTTGAGGACAGCTCTTGTACTATTCAGACTGTCACCCTTCCAATTTTCAGTTGTCCAGGACAACTCTCACCATTCTCATTTGTCCAGGATAACTTTCTGATTGTTCATGCACACACCTTCCTCCATTTTCCATTGTCCAGGACTACTCTCCCTGTACTCAGTTGTCCAGGACATCTCTTGGATTGTTCAGGCTGACATCATTCTCTGTTATAAGTTGTCAAGGACAAGGCTCACTCTTCTCAGGTGCTCATGACTACCCTGGATTGTTCAGGATGATAATTGTTTCTGTTCTCAATTTTTCAGGACAACTCTCAAGTGGTTCAGGCTGACACACTGCACTGTTCTCAGTTGAGACCTCCCCTGTTCTCAGTGGTCTAGGACAGTTCTTGCCATTTTCATTTACCCAGGACAACTCTCAGATTTTTCAAGTGATGTCCATCTCTGTTCTCAGTTGATCAGGACAACTCTTGAAATGTTCAGCTTAATGGCCTCCTGTGTTCTCAGTTGATCAGGAAAATGATTGGTTTGTTCAGGCTGATGCTCTCCTCTGTTCTCAGTTGTCCAAGAAAACTCATGGTTCTGAGAGTCCAGGAAAGCTCTCAGATTATTCAGTCTGATGCCCTCCTCTTTTTCAATTTGTCTAGAACTCTCTCTGTTCAGTTATCCAGAATAACTCTTTGATTTTTCAGGCTAACACCCTCCTCTGTTCTCAGTTGTCCAGGACAATTCTGGATTCTTCAGGCTGATGCCTTCTAAGGTGTCCAGGACAACTCTCACTATTCTTATTTGTCCAGTACAACTCTCAAACTGTTCAGTCTGACACTCTTCTTTGGTCCTAGTTGTCCAGGACAACTCTTGGACTATTCAGGCTGATATCCTCCCTATTCTTAGTTGTCCAGGACAACTCTTGCTATTTTAATTTGTCCAGGACAACTCTTTGATTGTTCAGGCAGACATCTTCCCCCATTTTCCATTGTCCTAGACTACTCTCGTTATTCTCAGTTGTCCAGAACAATTCACAGACTGTTCAAACTTATGCCTTCCTCTGTTCCCAGTTGACCGGGACAACTCTGAAAATGATCAGCCTGATGGCCTCCTGAATTCTCAGTTGTTCAGGAAAACTATTTGAATATTCAGGCTGATGCCCTTCTCTTTTCTCAGTTGTTCAGGGTAATTCTCAGAATGTTCAGGCTGAGGCCCTCCACTTTTCTCAGTTGCCAAGGACAACTCTCTGATTTTCTGACTGTCACCTCTCTGCTTCTCAGTTGTCCAGGAGAACTCTTGATGTTCTCATTTGCCCAGGGCAACTCTCAGATTGTTTAGGCTGTTGCCCACCTCCTCTCAGTTTTCCAGGACAACTGACAGATTGTTCCTGCTAACTCTCTACTCTGTTCTCAGCTGTCCAGGAGAACCCACAAATTGTTCAGATTTACACACACCCCCTGTCTCAGTTGCCATGACAGTGCTCAGATTGCTATGCTTACACTCTCATCTGTTCTCAGGTGTCCAGGAAAATTCTCACTGTACTCAGGTGTCCTGGAGAACTCCCAGATTTTTCAGGCTGACATAATTCTCTGTTCTCAGATTCCAGGACAACTCTCCCCTTTCTTATCTGCACAGGACCACTCTGGGATTGATCAGGCTGACATCCTTCTCTGTTCTGAGTTGCCCATAGTAAATCTCAAATTTTTCAGTTGATGCGCTCCTATCTTCCTAATTTCCCAGGACCAATCTTGCAATTCTTGCCCAGGACAACTCTCAGGTGGTTAAGGCTGATACACTACTCAGATTTTTCAGGCCTACACCCTCTTCTGTCATCAGTTGTTCAGTACAACACATGGATTATTCTACTCTCAGTTTTCAGAAAAACCCTTGGTATGTTAAGGTTCATGCCCATCTCAATTATCAGTTGTTCAGGACAACTCTCAGATTGTCCCAGTTGTCCCTGTTGGTGTACTTCTCTGTTCCCAGTTGTTCTGGATAGCAATTGGATTGTTCAGGCTGACACCATCATCTGTTTTCATTTGCCCAGACATCTCTTGGATTGTTTGGTCTGACCCCCATTTCTTTTCTCACATGTTCAGGAAAACTCTTAATCTCTCATTTGCCCAAGACAACTCTCCAATTGTTCAGGCTGATGCATTGCTTTGATCTCATTCATCAAGGAAAACTCTCATTGTTTTCAGTTGTCCAGGACAACTCGGATTGCTCAAGCTTACACCCTCATTTGTTCTCAGTTGTCCTGTCAGTTCTCAGATTGTTGAGGATGATGCCCTCCACATTTCTCATTTGTCCATGAAAGCTTTTGCTGCTTTCTGTTGTCCAGCACAACTCTCAGATTGTCAGGTTGATGCACTCCTCTGTTGTCATTTGTCCAGGATAATTCTCACTGTTCTCAGTTTAATAGGATATCTTTGGATTGTTTGGGCTGATGCCCTTTTCTGTTCTCAATTGTCCAGGACAAAATTCTCCATGTTCTCAGTGGCCCAGAAAAACTCTGGGATTGTTCAGGCTGAATCTCTCTTCTCTTCCCCATTGTCCAGGATGATTTTTACTGTTCTCAGTTTCCAGGACATCTCTCAGATTGTTCAGACTGAAACACATCTGTCTTCACAGTTGTACAGTACAACTCTTGCATTGTTCAGACTGACACTGTACTCTCTTCTCAGTTGTCCAGGAACACTGGTGATGTTCTCAGCTGCCCATTACTACTGTTGGGATGTTCAGGTTGACACCCTCCAATGTTCTCAGTTGTCCAGGACAAATGTCACCTTTCTCAGTGACCAAGCAAAACTATGGATTATCAGCCTGATGTCCTCTTTGGTATTCAGTTGCCCAGGAAACTCTTAGATTGTTACATCTGGTGCCCTTCTCTATTTTCACTTGTCCATGACAACTTTTGAAATCTTCAGACTGATGCCCTCCTCTGTTCTTAGTTGTCCAAGATAACTCACTATTTTCTCAGTTGTCCCATACTTCTCTGGATAGTTCATGTAGATGCATGCCTCTATTCTCATTCATCCAGGACAACTCTCTCTCTTCTGAGTTGCCTGGGACAACTCTTGGACTGTTCAGGCTATGCCCTCCTCTGTTCTAAGTTATCCAGGACAACACTTGTTGTATTCAGGTGTGTAGGACAACTCTCAGATTGTTAAGGCTGACACTATTTTCTGTTTCTAGATGTCCAAGACAACTCTCCCTATTCTCATCTGTACAGGGTAACTTGGATTGATCAGGCCGATGCCCTCCTCAGTTCTAAGTTGCCCAGGATAAGTCACAGATTGTTTAGTCTGATGCCCTCCACTGTTCTCAGTGGCTCAGGAAAAATCTTGTACTCTCATTTGCCAAGGATGACTCATGGATTGTTTGGACTGATGCCTTCCTCTGTTCTCAGTTGACTAGGACAACTCTTCCTAGTCTCAGTTGACTAGGACAACTCTTGGAATCATAAGCCTGATGGCCTCCTGTATTCTCAGTTGTTCAGGGAAAACTCTTAGAATGTTCAGGCTGATGCCCTCCTCTCTTCTCAGTTGTCCAGTTGAATCCTCTCTTCTTAGTTGTCCAGTTGAAGCTGGATAACTCCTGGAATATTCAGGCTAACAACCTCCTCTTTTCTTGGTTGCCAAGGACAGCTCTTGCTGTTCCCATTTGCCCAGGACAACTCTAGGATTGTTCAGGTCAATGCTGTCCTCTGTCCTCTGTTTTCAAGGACAACTCTTGCTGTTCTCAGTTGACCAAGACAACTCTCAGGTTGTTCAGGCCAATGCCCTCCTCTTTTCTCTATTGTCAAGGACAACACTTGCTGTTCTCAGTTAACCAGAACAACTCTAGCTGTTCTCAGTTGCCCAGGATTACTCTTGGAATGTTCAGGCTGACACCATCATCTGCTCTCAGTTGTCTAAGACACTCTTAGATTGTTCAGGCTGATGCACTTCTCTGTTCTCAGTTGTCCATGACAAACTTCACTGTTTTTATTTGTCCATAGCAACTCCTGATTGTTCAGGTTCACACCATCCTCTGTTCTCTGTTGTCCAGGACAACTCTTGCTCTTCTCAGTAGGCCAGATCAACTCTCAAATTGTCATCCACTTCTGTTCCCAGTTGTTCAGGACAACTATCAGATTTTTCCAGCTGACATCCTACTCTGTACTCAGTTGTCCAGAACAACTCTGGAATTTTACATGTTGACACATTTCACTGAACTCTTTGCCCATGACAACTCTTGGATTGTTTAGGGTGACAAGCTTCTCTGTTCTCAGTTATCCAGGTCCACTTTCACTGTTCTCATTTGTCCAAAACATCTCTCTGATTTTTAAGGCGTTCTCCACTTCTGTTCTCAGTTGTGATGAGTACTCTCGCTCTTCTCTGATGCCCAGGATATCTCTTGGAATTTTTAGGCTGGCATCCTCCTGTGTGATGGGCTTTATAGGACCATTTTTTGTTCAGTCTGATGTCCTCTCTTTTGAGGTGACCAGTATACAAACCGCTGTTCTCATTTGTCGAGACAAATCTCAGATTGTTCAGGCTGACACCCTTCACTGTTATCATTTGTGCAGGATAACTCATGGATTGTTCAAACAGACATCCTCCTCTCTTCTCAGTTTTCCATAACAACTCTTGCTGTTCTCAGTTGTCCAGTACAACCCTCATATTGTTCAGGATGACACAGTCCTCTGTTTGCTGTTGTGAGGACAACTCTCATTCTTCTCAATTGCCCAGGACATCTCTCAGATTGTTCAGGCTGATGTCCTCCTCTTTTCACAGTTATCAGGGAAACCCTTGGATGGTTCAGCTCACAATATCCTCTTTTAACTGTTGCTCAGACAACTCTCAGATTGCCATGATGACACCCTATGCTATTGTCCATTGTCCAGGGAAACTCTTATTTTTCTCATTTGCCAAGATAACTCTCAGAATGTTTAGGCTGTCACCCTCATCTGTTCTCATTTGTCCAGTAAAACTGCTGGATTGTTCAAGCTGACACCTTCCTGTTTACTCAGTTTTACATGACATCTCTCAGATTATTCATTCTGAAGCCCTCCTCTGTTCTCAGTTGTCCAGGATAACTCTTGGATTGGTTCAGGCTCTCACATTATCTGCTAAATTGTCCAGGACTTCTCATTTATTTTTCAGACTGATGTCCTTCTCTTTACTTTGTTGTCCAGGACAACTCTCACTGCTTATTTGTCCAGGACACCTCTCTGATTGTTCAGGCTGATGCTGTCCTTTGTTCTCATTTGTCCAGGAAATCTCTCAGATTGTTCATGCTGGTACCCTCCTGAGTTCTCAGTTGTATAGGACAGCTCTTGGATTGTTCAGGCTGATGCACTCCTCAATTATCAGTTGTCCATGATCAAGTTTCTCAGTTGTCCAGATAAACCCAGATTGTTCAGGCTGATGCCCTATCTTCTCATTTTCTAGGAAAACTCTCACTGTTCTCTACTGCCCAAGACAATTCTTGGATTTTTCAGGCTGATGCCCACCTCTGTTGTCAGTTGGACAAGACTACTCACAGATTGTTCAGGCTGACACCATCCATTTTCTCACATGTCCAGGAAAACTATTACCATTCTCTGTTGTCCATGACAGCTCATTTTTTTTTCAGACTGAACCCTCCTCTGTTCTCAGTTGCCCAGGATAGTTCTCATATTGTTTAGGCTGACAACCTCCTCTTTTCTCTGTTGTGCAGGACAAATCTCGATGCTCTCAGTTTTCTAGGACAATTCATGGTTAGTTCAGGCTTATGACTTCTTTTATCCATTGTCCAGAACAACTCAATGATTGTTCAGGCTGACACCCTCCTCTGTTCTTAGCTGTCAATGACAACTCTTGGATTGTTCAGAAACTTGCTGTTCTCAGTTTCTCAGGAAAATTTTGCATTGTTCTGGCTAAAACTCTCCTCTGTTCTCAGATGCCCATGATAACATTTGTATTGTTGAGGCTGATGTCCCCCTCTGTTCTCTGTTGAAAAGGACAGCTCTTGTTGTTCTCAGTTGACCAGGATAACTCTTGAATGTTCAGGCTTATGCCTTCAACTGTTTTCAGTTGCCATGACTACTATCACTGTTATCACTTGTCCAGAACAATTCTCTGATTGTTAAGCCTGCCACCCTCAACTGTTCTCAGTTGTGAGGACTACTCTCACTTGTCTCAGGTGCCCAGGTCAGCTCTCAGATTGTTCAGGCTGATGCCCCCTGAGTTCAGTTTTCCAAGACTACTCTTGCTCTTCTCAGTTTCCAAGGACCACTCTTGGATTGTTCAGCCTATTGATCTCTTTGGTACTCAGTTGCCCAAGATAACTCATGGATTACTTTTGCTGACACCCTCCACTATTCTCAGTTGCCCAGGGCAACTCTTGGATTGTTCAGGCTGACAATATTCTCTGTTCCAGTTGGCAGGATAACTATTGTGGTACTCAATTGTACATGACAACCCTTGGATTGTTCTGGCTGATAGCCTCCTCTTTTGTGATTTTTCCAGTACAATTCAAACTCTTCTTGTTATGTAGGACAAGAAATGGTTTGTTCAGGCTGAAGCCCTTCTCTGTAATCATTTGCACAAGACAACTCTTGGATTGTTCAGTTTGACACCTGCTTCAGTTCTCAGTTGGCCAGGACAACTCTTAGGTTCTTCAGGCTAGCACCCTCTTTGGTTCTCAGTTGCCCAGAACAACTCTTAAATTATTTAGGCCACACCCTCCATGGTTCACAGTTGTCCAGGAGAACTCTGGGATTGTTCAGGCTGAAATCTTCCTCTATTCTCATTTGTCCAGGACAACATTCGTGTTCTCAGTTTTCCAGCACAAACCTAGGAGGTTGGAGCCCATCAATCTAATGAGGATTTAGCTTAATTAAAGTGTCTGGTTTGCATCCAGAAGATGTGGGGTATAGTCTCGCAATCTTGTTCAGGCCTACACCCTGTTCTGTTCTCAGTAGTACAGGGCAAAATTCACTCTTCTCATTTGCCCAGGGCTTTCTGAGTGTTCAGGCTGCTGTCCACCTCTGTTCTAAGTTATCCAACAAAATTGTCACATTTTTCTGGTTGATGCCCTTTTGTATTCTTAGTTGCCCAGGACATCTCTTGAGTTGTAAATGCTGATGCCAATTCTTGTTGCCCATAACAACTTTCAGATGTTTAGGGTGACACCCTCCTCTGTTCTCAGTTGTGCAGTGCAACTCTCACTGTTCTCAGTTCTCCAGAACAACTCTCAGATTTTTAAGGCTGCTGCCCTCCTCTATTCTCAGTTGTGATGACTACTCTAGGTCTTCTCAGTTGCCCAGGACAACTCTGAGATTATTCAGCCTCATACACTTATTGGTACTCAGTTGATGAGAATACATCTTGGATTTCCAGGCTGACACCCTCCTCTGTTCTGTTTTCCATGACAACTTTTGGATTGTTCAGGATAACATTCTCCTCTGTACTCATTTGCCAGACAATTCCAGGATTGTTCAAGGTGATGTCCTCTGTTGTTCTCAGTTGTCCAGCATAACTCTCCCAGTTTGCAGTTGCCCAAGACTAATCTTGGATTATTCAGGCTGACTCCCACTCTGTTCTTATTTGTCAAAACAAATCTCTCTGTTTTTGGTTGTCTAGGACATCTCTCAGAGTTTTCATGATGATGCCCACCTCAGTTCTCATTACACAGTAGAACTCTCAGATTCTTCAGGCTGATACACTCCTCTGGTCTCAATCGTTCTGGAAAACTCTTGCTGTTCTCAGGTGTCCAGGACAACTCTTCATTGTTCAGGCTGATGACTTCCTCTGTTTTGAATTGCCCAGGAAAACTGTCACCTTCTTCTGTTCTCAGTTCTCCAGGACAACTCTCACCATTCTTAGTTGTCCAAGATATCTCTCAGATTGTTTAGGCTGGCACACTCCTGTGTTCTCAGTTTTATAGGACCACTTTCTGATGGTTCAGGCTGGCACCCTCTTCTACTCTTTATTGTCCAGGGCAACTGTCACTGTTCTCATTTTTCTCATACACCTAACAGATAGTTCAGGCTGATGCCCTCCTCTGTTAACTGTTGCCCAAGAAAACCCTTGTTTTGTTCATGCTGAGGAGCTTCTCTGTTCTCAGTTACCCAGGACAGCAATTGGACTGTTCAGGCTAATGCCCTCCTCTGGTCTCAGTTGAACTGGGTATCTCTTGCTGTTTTCAGTTACCCAGGACAACTCTTGGATTTTTCAGGCTGATGCCCACCTCTATTCTCAGTTGCCCAGAACAAGTCACTGATGTTCATATTGGTGCCCTACTCTGTTTTCAGTTATCTAGGACAACCCTTGGATTTTCAGGCCAACATCCTACTGTGTTCTTAGTTAGCCAAGACAACTCTTGCTGTTCTCAGTTGTCGAGGACAACATCATATCATGACATCCTCATCATTCTCACTTTCCAAGACAACTCTCACATCTTAGTTGCCCAGGACAACTCTCAGTTTGTTCAGGCTGAGATCCTTCACTCTTCTCAGT
>JAQZBX010084901.1:0-13181 GCA_029593785.1 Cabassous unicinctus | reverse complement strand
TTTTTTGTTGTTTTTTAGATTTGTTGAGACTTATGACATAACATGGCATTTAGTCACTTTGGGAAAATTATTCATGTAAATGTAATTTCAAGCAAATATTCCATATGCACATTTAAAGAACCCTTTACCCATCAAATTCAATTCCCATGCATTTGGAGATGAAGAAATATATTTTAAACAACCTATGTTTTAGAGTAGATAATAAAATAGGATTTATAAAATATTTTGAAATTGAAAATGCTACATTTCAAGTGTTATGGGTTGGTGCTAAAGCTGTCTTTAGAGAATAATTTATAATCCTAGATTTTATATATATTATATTTATACGTGTGTGTGTGTGTGTGTGTGTGTATTATTTAGTACTTAAAGGTAATAAAGCTGAAGTTCTAAGTATTCATCACAAACTAAAAAAAGAACATCAAATTAACCAGAGAGAAAATAGAATATAAAAAATAATAAGTATCAGAATAAAACAATAAAAGACAAATATGGGAGGTTGAAAAGTCTAAGCTAACTCTTGTAAAAGCCAAAATTGATAAATTGCTACAATGGTTTATTAAGGAAAAAGAAAAAAAATGCATAATAATTAAAAACAAGAGATAAAAGTGGGCAATCTGTACAGAAATTATTTAACATCATACAACTATGATATAAAGAACTTAATGCCAATACATTTGAAAATTTAAATGACATTCACATATTCTCAGAAAAATACAAGTTACCAAAGCCGTTCCAAGAAGAATTGAAAAATCTGAGAATTTTAATATTTAGTATGGATATTGAATCCATAATTTAAAACAGTCTGAGAACTTTTTATGATCAATGCTTTCACTGGGGTAGGTTACCAAATGTTCAATGTAAAATAATACCCATTTACTCAACCTCTACCAAAGAATAGGAAAAATTGCGAAAAATTCTCAATTCATTTTATAAGAAGTGCTTAATATTGCTAACAAAGCCTGAAAACATCATTACAAGAAAAAAATGTACAGACCAATTTTAGTTTGAACATTAACTCACATATCCTAAAAAGAAATCTATAATCCAAATCCAGCTATATTTTATAAAGTGGTTCTATCATGGCAAAGTTTGTTTTATGGAAAATAACTCAGCACATGAGATGTCTGAAAAGGAGAAAAAATCATCTCATTAAATTCAGGAAAACATTTAATAAAAATTCAACACAGTTTCATTATTAAAACAACAACAAAAACAACAAAAACATGGCTTACCAAATTATAAATAGAAGGGTATCAACAAAGTGGGATAAAATAGATCTAGCCTAATAAAAATTATATCTAGAATATATAGAGTGCTCCTATAAAACAAGACAGGCAGAAAATCCATTAGTAAAAAGGACCTGTCTTATGAAAAAGCTCTTCATTCAAAATCATCTAGAAATGTGTAATGCACATATGACATAGTGCTGAGATTAATTAGTCACCAGGAAATTGCAAATAAAAATCAGAGTGAAATAGCTTAAAATAGTCCCCATAATCATTAAAATTAAACCAAGTTGCCCTGTAAGTTCTTGAAAAGATCATGGAACAATGTATGTGTCTTGCTGGAGTTAAATTCTTGTAATCATTTGTAAAACTGGATGGTTTTACTCGCAAAGGTGTATATTTGCACACTATATGACCTAGTAATAGTGCATCAGAATCGTACAAGGTGAACAAAGATGCTCATAGCAGCATTATTGGTAATAAGCAAAACTCATAAACATTTGAACATCTATCATCAGTAAAATTGATGTATTAAAGCCAATCTCAGCAGATAAATTCACTACCTTACACACTGCCCCTATCCCACCCCTGCCATGAGACATGATTTTCAGGGATGAGCCTCACATGCACTGAGGGATTATTACCAAGCACTGACTATTGATGCATCTGGAAAAAGATTTTGAAGAAAAGGGAGAAATGTTAAATACAAAGGATATTTTATGGTTAATAGTTTTCAAAGTGAGTTGGAGTGTCATTCCAGAGGTTAGAGTTATGCATGTCTCTGCAGGATCTCATTGCATGCCATACTAAATATTCCCTCATAGGGGCTCCGGAAGGCTCTAGAGACATCTAGACAATATCAGCAAGGCAGACAATCTTAGGAATTTGGCACCATGTCCAGAGATCTTACTTTGGAATTTATGTTCCCCAATGTAACAGAGTTAGACTCATTTATAATTTTCCTACACATAGCACTTCAGTTTTTCTATTTTTTTATTTTTAAATAAGTGTTAGATTTGTAAATATTACATAAACAATCTAGGGGATACCCATATGCCCCAACCCCTCCCTTCCCACATTAACATCTTTCATTAGTGTGGTACATTTTTTACAATTGTTCAGGCCATTGCATATTTTGTCAAAACCTACACATGGCTCTTCTGCTCCTTTTGTTTGAACCTATAATTAGCAGTATACTCATTAAATATATGTTCCAGAGACTTAAATCTTTGGTCTGTTCATATGCTGGTTGAGCAATGAATGTCAGCAGAGTTGCAACACCTACACTCCATTCCATTGGACTCAACCTAGACAACTAAAAAAAGGAGGATGATGACCAACACTAATCCCAAAAATCAGAGAGTATCTACAACTGCAGGCAAGACAGTTCCATCCATCTGCCTGATGGGAGCTAAGCCCCTTCTCAATTAAAACAGAGTGGGCATCACCATGCAAAAATCCTCAAGATTGGGTAATGAACAATGGACTAAAGTAGACTTATTATTATTTATAATGAGTCTTATGACCTGGAGAGTAGGTATTACAATTCTGCTGAGATTGCAAACTCTTCTGAGATTCTTGACCTTCAGCAAGTTTGTGTTCTGCATTTTTTGGGTCACATTCCTCTCTACCTACCACAGCACCAAGGGGAAGGTCATGGTGATCATGGAGATCATCTCCATATTTGCTTCAAGTGTTGCATTACTAGATTGCATCTTTGCCCCAAAGTGCTATATTATTTTTTTAAAGCCAAATGGGAACACTAAGTGTAGATTATGGTATAAAACATGGTTTTGGGGCAATAAAGCATCTTAAGTTTTAACTTATATGTTTCTTAAAATAAATAGAGGGCCTGATGAAAATCTACACCATATTTGTAGTTGGGTATTAAATAAAAATATAATGTCATTTAGCTTCTTCAATTAACACATGTGTATCATTTATTGTCTAATTGTGTTCAGGGGCACAAAAACTTTCAGACATCCAACTTTTCAAATTTAAGTTTCATTTTAAAAATTTTTTTATCTTCTCATTAAATATACCTTTAAATATGGATATTCTACTTTGTGTGTGTAATATACACAATTATATATTTTTCCACTTTATTTATCACTTCATTTTTTCTAATTTTCCTGGTAAACACCATATTCTTTCATCCTCACTATCATTTTGGGTATTAAAGGAGACAATAACCTCAAGAAGTCTGAGCCATTCAAAAGCTGCCTAGAAGAAATATTAATTAGGGAAAATCATCTAAAAGAGGAGTTTGCCTTCTCCTTTCTAGGTTCTCTAGAGTCCATCTTTGACCATACTAGAACACACAAGAAAATTTATGTTCAGAGGTTTAGACTCTACAAGAATGACCTTTGGAAATGTAGTTTATTAATGTATTGGTCTGATTTCAGGAATGAATCATAGAAAATCAATCCATTTTTTACTTGTAAAACTTATGAAGAACTCTGTTCATTTGGCATTCAGAGTGTGTCATAAAAGGAGGGTTCCTCCATATGAAATTTATTTTAGCATTGATTTCTGAAGGTGTCTGACATTTTTCCTGAGAAAATATATGTTATTCTTTTCTGATCACGAGAATTGTATTACTTACTAATGCCAGGTAACACAGAATCAAACTTGATGTTCAGCCTTAACATGTAGAGTGATCTTTATGATCAAGATATTTGAAACATTTTCCATCCCATGGTCTTGAAGTTCTCTTTTATTGAAAATAAATATTGTCAAATACTTTTCTGGAGATGCATTGGGATTCCCTGTGACTAAAGTCAATGGAATATTGCAACAACACAATCCAAGAAGGGCTAGCGATGGTCCAGAATCTTAAGGAATGAAAGTTTGTGACACCCCATCAGTCAAAGAACCATGACCAGCTGAAGTGCTTGCTGAGGGTTACAGGAAAATGGAATTGGTAGTGGAAGAAGTTAGAGATAAATATGAACTTCAACCATGTGACCAGTTACAGAAATGAGGAATGTAATTTTCATAAATCCTTCTTCCTTGTTTCTTTAGTATGATTGTATATGTACACAAAATGAATTTCTTTGTTTTCTTCCTCAAACTTTTCCCTTATCATATGACAAGTTGTATTAGTTTCATGTCACAGTATTTAAGGATGTCAAGTTTAAGAGTGAATATTACCTAAAGACTTGAACCCTATTCTGTAGGGAATTAATGTGTTTCCAGTTGTATGCAGGAGAGTTGAACATTGTTAGCTGAAATTATATATTTTATATATATATATTATACATATATATTATATATATTATATAATATATATATGCATGTCTGTTATCTTTTTTACTTAGAGACTAAATATGGTTTAAGATAGCAGTTGGGGAGTTGACAAGGGATGGATTGTGATGGTTAGGCTAATGTGTCAACTCAGCCACGTAATTGTGCCCAGTTGTTTGGTCAAGCAAGCACTGGGCTAATTGTAATACAAAGATATTTATGGATTTTAGTCACCAGTGAGTTTACTGCATAAATAGCTGATTACATCTACATCAATCAGGGAGATTGCCTTCAGCAATGAGTGAGGCTTTATATAATCAGTTGAATGCCTTAAAAGATGAAGTGATTTCAACTTTCAGAGAGAATTTCCCAGCTTGTCTTTGGACAGCCAGCATCTCGCAGAAAATAATCAAGGACCTTCATTGGACTTTCATTGGAACCCCTGGTTTGCAGCCTTCTTGCTGAACCTGTACTTGTGCATCCCCACTGTCATATAAGAGACTCTTATAATATCTCATATTATTGACACATATCCCATGTTGATTCTGTTTCCCTAGAGAACCCTGACTAACACCGGTACACTGTTTTATTATAACCTTTTTAAAATTAGAAATATTTCTTCTATTTCCAGAATTTCAGAATTTTATAATGCTTTGGTCAATGCATTTATTGACTTTTTTTTTTAAGTGTTTATACTTTCCTTTTCCTCTTAATTTTAAAAATGTGATTAATAATGTTGAACATGTCTTATTGGGAAAAACCTTATTTGGCCATGATGTGCTTTTCTTTTATGAGACTGTAGTAAATTTGCATGAAAATTTATTGCATCTATTTATAATTACATCAGCCAATTAGTTTTCTTTCTTTTCCCATGCTTTTTTTATTCTTAAGTGTATAAATGAAAAGAATAATATTTGTTAAATGAAGTGATGGATAGAATGAACGGATGAATGGATGGATGGATGGATGGATGGAGAGACAGAGTCAATGGAGAAAAGTGTAAGGAGTTTGAGTGGATGAATGCATGGAGAGAGAAAGAAAGAGAGAGAAATGGACAAAGGGACCTCATAGAGAGATCAAAGAGAGTGGGAGGATAGAATAATAGAAAGACTGAATGAATGTAAAGACAGATAATAAAACTGAACAAATGGACAAAAAGATGACAGAGAGACAGAATACATAAATATTATCAGTCTCACTGTTGACTCTTTTTAAAATACATATTTTATTTTTTAAAGAAATTTAGATTACACAAATGTTATACAAAAAATATATAGATACCCATATGCCGCACTCCCCACAACTCCCACAGCCTCCCACATAAACAACATCCTTCATTAGTGGAGCACAGTCATTGCATTTGATAAATGCATCCTGGGGCATTGCCACTTAGCATGGGCCAGAGTTTATATTGTAGTTTTCACTCTCTCCCACACAATTCTGCAGATTATGGGAAGATATAAAATGGCATATATCTGTCATTGCAATGCCATTCAGGATGATTCCTAAGAACCCAAAATGCCCCTGCATTACACCTGTCTTTCCCTCCCCCCACCCCCAGAGCCACCAGTAGTCACTGCTTCCACATCAATGCTATAATTTCTTCCATTTCTAGAATCACAAGTTTATTGTAGAATACCAATGGTCCATTCTAGTCCATAGTTCATTCCCCAATTCTGAGGATTCTGGGATAGTGATGTCCACTCTACCTCTAATTGAGAGGGGTCCTCAATCCCATACAGCCAATGGATGGGACTCTTGCTTGTAGTTTTAGGCTCTCTTGTTTCCTTGGTATGGTGGTTGTCAATTCTTACCTCCTTGTTAGTTGTCCTGGGTGAGACCAATGAGCTGGAAAGTAGTTGTTTCAACTCTGCTGAGCCTCAGGGCAATGATGCCACATGGACAGCCCAAAGATACAAGTCTCTTGGACATACACCTATCAAATCCAGCACCAAGTACAGGTTCAAATAGAAGGGATAGATGAACCATGTATTGGGAAGCCAGAACTGAGTCCAACTCTGTCTGTCTCAGGAGGACAAACTCCAAATTAGGTCCCAGTGGCAAGGCACCAAAATCTGTAGCTATCTGCCCTGAACATAGGACCTGGCTGTCTCCAGAGCCCTCAGGAGCCCCACTATTTTAGGTAGTATCCACTTTGCCAATATATGAGATCCTTCTGAGATGTGTATAAATGTTACCTCTGGGATGACCTCCCGAATCACTTTGAAGATTCTTAGCCATATAAATTCATTTGTCTTTTCATTTCCTTTTATTCAAGGTTTTTTTCCAATTGCATTGCTAGTTGATGCTTGGTAGTAATCACACAGGGCCAGGGAGGCTCATCGAGGGAGTCATATCACCAATCTTAGAGGAAAAGCTCTTAAGATTTCACCTTTGAATATGATGTTATCTGTGGGCTTTTCATATATACCTTTTATCATGCTCAGAAAGTTTCCTTCTATTGCTATCTTTTGTAAGTTTTTATCAAAAAAGGGTGCGGTATTTTGTCAAATGCATTTTCTGCATCTATAGAGGTGATTATGTGATTTTTCTTTCAATCTGTTTATGTGTTGTATTACATTGATAGATTTTCTTAGTGGAACCATCCTTGCATAGCCAAGATGAAACCCACTTGGTCATGGTGTAGAATTCATTAGTTGTGTTGTTGAATATGATTAGCAATATTTTTTTTGAGGATTTTAGCATCTAGATTCATAAGAGTTATTGCTCTGTAATTTTCCTTTCTCGTGTCGTCATTTTTTGGCTTTTGTATTAGTGTAATTTGGTATCATAGAATGAGTTAGCCAATGTTCCTTCTACTTCTACTTTTTGGAAGAGTTTAAGCAGGATTGGTGTTAGTTCTTTCCAAAATATTTGGTACAATTCACCTATAAGGCCATCTGGCCCTGGGCTCTTCTTAGTTGGGAGGTTTTTGATGACTTATTATCTTTCTTTACTTTTGATTGGTCTATTGCGTTCATCAATTTCTTCTTTTGTCAATGCAGGCTGCTTGTGAGTTTCTAGGAATTTGTCCAATTCCTTTAAATCATCCTTCTTGTTGGCATATAATTTTTCATAGTATCCTCTTATGATACTTTTATTTCTGTGGGGTCAGTAGTGAAATCCCCTTCCTCATTTCTTATTTTGTGCATTTGTATCTTCTCTCTTTTTTCTCTGTTAGTCTAGCTAAGGGTTTGTCAAATTTGTTGTTCTCAAAGACTCAGCCCTTGCTTTTGTTCATTTTTTTAGAGTTTCCTTATTTTCAATTTCATTTAGTTCTGCTCTAATCACTGTTATTTTCTTTCTACTTCCTTTAGGATTAGTTAGTTTTTAATTTTCTAATTCCTAAAGGTGTGCAGTCAGGTCTTCAATTTATCTCTTTCTTCTTTTTTGATATATGCATTTATAGCTATGAATTTCCCTCTCAGTACAGTTTTGCTGCATCCCATAGGTTGTGATATCTTGTGTTTTCATTTTCTTTAGTTTCAAGTTAAGTATTGATTTATTTTTTTTTATTTCCTCCTTGACCCACTGTTTGTCTAAGAGTGTGTTGTTTCAATTCCATATCTTTGTGCCTAATCTTGTTCCCTGGCACTTACTGATTCCAGCTTCATTGCATTGTAGTCAGAGAAATTACTTTGCATAATTTCAATCTATCTGAATCCTTTGAGAATTTTTCTGTGACATAGCATGTGGTCTATCTTGGAGAATGACCCTTGTGTACTCAAAAAGAATGTACATCCTCCTGTATTTTGATGTAGTGTTCTGTATATGTCTATTAGGTCCAGATCTTCAAATGTATTATTCAAAGTCTTTTTTCTTTATAGATTCTCTGTGAGATCTTCTCTCTAATGGTGATTATGGTGCATTTAAGTCCTCTGCTATAAATGTAGAGGCATCTATTTCTCCTCTTACTTTTTCCAGTGTTAGCCTCATGTATTTTGAGGCACCTCAGTTAGGTGCATAAGTGTTTATGATTGTTCTTTCTTCTTGAAAGATTACCAATTTTACTAATTTATATCACCCTTCTTTGTCTCTTACAATGGTTTTGCATTTAAAATCTATTTTGTTCAGTAATATTATAGCTACTTCCACCATTTTTTGTTTACTTTTTGCTTGTAAAATTGTTTCCCAGCCATTCACTTTCAGCCTTCTTGTGTCCCTGGGTTTAAGGTGGGTTTCTTCTAGACAACATATTATGGGTCATATTTCCTTATCCATTCTGCCAGTCTGTGTCTATTGACTGGTGCATTTTATCCATTAACATTCTGTGATATTATTCTCAAGG
The DNA here is from genome assembly GCA_029593785.1 of Cabassous unicinctus. Lineage (NCBI taxonomy): Eukaryota > Metazoa > Chordata > Mammalia > Cingulata > Chlamyphoridae > Cabassous > Cabassous unicinctus. The sequence continues at coordinate 4,421 of JAQZBX010084901.1, read as the reverse complement.
AATTAATTACTTTAGCCATATATTCTTTAGGTTTACATGTATGTCATATGTTGTTTTTACTTCTCTTTTTGACTTTTTAGCTGTTCTTACACTCTTCTCCAACTCTCTTTCTCTCCTGTTTTTTTTTTCTTTCAACCTGCAGAACTCCCTTTTGCGTTTCTTGAAGGGCAGGTTTCTTTTTGGCATACTCTCTTAATTTGTTTATTTGTGAATATTTTTAACTTTCCATCATTTTTGAGTACCAGATACATTAAATAGAGAATTATTGGCAGGAGGTTTTCTTTTTTCTTTTAGTAACTTAACTATGCCATACCACTGCCTTCTTTCCTCCATGGTTTCAGATGAAAAGACAGCTTTTAATCTTATTGAGCTTCTCTTGTATGTGATGGTTTGCTTTTCTCTTGCTGCTTTCAGTATTTTCTCTTTGTCATGAACATTGGACATTTTGACAAGTGTCTGTCTTGGAATAGGCCTGTTTGTGGTACTTTGGAATTTTTAGGACATGTACATCCATCAACCTCAATAGGGTTGGGAATATTTCCACCATTATTTCCTCCAATACTCGTTCTGGTGTACTGTCTTCCACATCACTAATTCTTTCTCTGCCTGTTCAAATCTGCTATTATGTGTTTCCAGTGTATTTTTGATTTCTTGGATTGTACCATTCATCACCATCATATCCATTATCTTTTTATGTATGTTTATAATTTCTCCAGTATGTTCTCCCAGTGTATTCTTAATATCCTTGATCTCTTCCTTCATTTCATTAAGTTGATTCATGGTATTTGTTTGGATGGCTTTGATTAGTTGCTCAAAGTTCTGTATCTCTTCTTGGTTTTTAGTTGTTCATTGGACTGGGCCATATCTTTCTCTTTCTTACTGCGGTTTTTAATTTTTTGTTTGTGTCTGGTCATCTTTTTATCTTGAAAGGCTCACTCATTTGATTAGCTTCTCTCTCTACTCTAGGCTCTTATTTAGTTGCTGTTCTTGTGTGTATATCAAGATTTCTCTATGACACATTTTTCCTCTAATCTATTTCCTTGCTGCTGTCTACGATCCCTTGAAGGGAAAAAGATTTGGGTCATAGAAAGCAAAGATGTAAGAAAAGAAAAATGATAAAATAATAATAATAGTAAAAGTTTGACTGGAATCATATAAGACCTTTGAAAATGAATATTTAACTCACATAACAGTGTGCAGTAATAGGAGTAAGAAGTGTAGTGTCAACATTGAAATGGGAAACCAAATAGAGAAAAAATTTAGAATGAATTAAAAACCCTGAATGATGAAGAGATAGTGAAAAAGAAAAGAAAAGATGAGAAGAAAAAAGTTAATAAAAGAAAGAAAATAGGATAGACAAAATAGAAAAAAAATGTGGACTAAACAAAGAGAGATGGAATGTAAGAACAACAACAGTAAGTAGAAGATAGAAAGATGCAGGAAAGAATAGATCTAGCATTGGTAGACATAATCGGTATACTCAGAAAAGGAAGCGAAAACACAGCAAACAAGAATCAAGCCAGCAGCACCTAATTAAGAAAAAGAAAGTGGGGGGGGAAGGGGTGAAGAGGAAAGAAAAGCAAAAACAGAATAAAAGAAACACATGCAAGCAGTCAAACAAAAACTAAGGAAAAACATCCTTCCTTGTTAGACCCCTGAGGAGCTTCTCAGGCTGCCAGTGTTCATCAGTCAATTATCCTGCAGTCACCCTCTGCAAGTATTGAAGCAGGTTTTAGCGAGTAAGCTAATTTTTTTTTAAAAAAGAAACTTTTTTTTGTTTGGTTTGTTTTGTTTTTTTAAGGAAAAATAAGAGACCCAAGAAAAGCTAATACAAAATAATGTCTATGATCTTCCTGTTCTAAAGTATCAGCTGAATGTTTGATCTCCTGGTGGATCACTGCTCCAAGAGGAGTCAGGAATTAAACTGCACACCTCCTATATTCAAGGTAGAATCTTATCCACTGAGCTAACCTTTCTTATTGGGTCTGTTAGCTCTTCAGAAAACTATCCAGCCACTTTCCCTTGGGCAGGTTTGACTCTTTGTAGTTGGATAGATTCCTGCTGTTTAGGAGTTTGTCTGTCTCTGGTCCCTTTCTATTCTTATTGATTTATTCCCAGGATGGCAGGATGCAATAGCCTGTGTGCAGGATAACCCCCTCGCCAGTCCTGGTCAGGTTGAGTTCCCTTCTGAAATTCAAATGGGATCCTGGTGACCCAACTCACTTCAGAAATATGACTCTCAACCCTTTTCCAGACCACCTCCTCCCAGGGTACCCTAAATAGGCTCTTGGGAGCTTCTTAAGCACTTCCTATGGCCCACCTACCTTAGGGGATTTGAAATTTAGATAGTTTTCAGCATGGGACTAGTCAATTTCCTGAATTCATCCCCTCCCATTCCAAGTTTCTCTTTCCCAGGTTTGTTAGGTAAATCAAGCTTCTTCAGCAGATTTGCCTCTCCCCTCTTCCTGGTGCCACCTTGAGCCGGCTGGTATGCACCTCAGAGCTCAAAAAGGGTCCAGGCAACCAAACCCACAGAAAGGAAATCCCATGCACCCCTTGCCAGAACCCTTCCACTCTTGGAGAAGGCTCCCTCCCACTGGGTGGCTGGCAGGAGCTGGAGCTCACAGCAGCTTCCTGCTCTGAGGGTGGGACTTAGCCATTTGCAGTTTCCAACCATGGAGGGAGAAACTCATGTTTTTACCTTGAGCAACTTATTCTCCTGGCCTGTTCCCTCCAGATCAATGCCTTGAAGCCTCCCACTCTGTGGATTCCCAAAACAGTCTACTCAGGCATGATCTTTCCCCTACTCAGCAATCCCTCATGAGAGAGATGGTGAGCTCCCTTTTAAACTACCACCATTTTACTGCTTCTTCCTCACTGTTTACTCTTGATATAAAGATGGACCGAGTGATGCGCCCATAAACTCTACCATAATTAGACAACAACTGCATGATTTAGGTTTCTTTTGTTTGTAAACAACAGGAAACCAAATTAAATTTTCATAAGCAAAAACAAAAAGCCATTAGCTTCTGTAAGTTATCTTATCTTCTTCAAAAATCTTGGAATTAACTTCCTCCCATTATTCAAATTGAGTCACTTAATCATTTTTGACCCATTCACTGCACCAGATGTGAGGGAATATTCTAATAGTGTTAAGCCAAAAGAGCTCATGCCTGAGGATAAAGGCAAGGCCAATAGCACCCAACTCCATATCATCTTCACCATGAGGAAAAAGCAATTCACTCAAAACTCTGAGTGTTAGAAGTGGAATAATGTTCACATAGATATTGGGGGGTCATTAACAATTGTCCAAATCACCTACATCACTATTTCATTTTACAGTCTGAATATTAGTGTTACATATTAACCTGAAAGTAGTGAAAAGCATGTTTTTTAATATCATGTCTGCATATAACAGATTATATCACATACAAAAAAAAATAGCTGTAATGTTATATTAGGAACAAATCCTCATTGCAACAGGAGCCAAAAACAAAACAAATAACGCTATATAAAGTAACAAGGTGTCCACAGTCTAGGAGAAAATATTCTCCCTGTGAATACCTGATATATTGAATTCTTACAAACAGCCCAAAAAAGAAACAGACAAAAACGTGAACAATTTTACAAAAGATGATATACAAATGGCCAATAAACACATGAAAATGAGCTCAATATATTAAAAACCATGATCAGGACAATCCATTCTAACCTACTAGAATGGCTAAAAGTGAAAGTTCTAGCAATTCAAGAGTGGTTAAGGAAACAGAGGACCTGGAATTATTCCACATTCTGGATGGGAGCACAAAGTATTACAATCATTTTGTTGAATTAATTGATTGCTTCTTTTAACATTGATTATTAACCTACAAAATGACACCGAAACTCCAGTCAGGTTATTTACTCAAGAAAAATATAAACATGCAGCCACCAAAAGATTTACATAGAAACGTTCATAGCAACGTTATTCACAGTTGCCCAAAACTTCAAAAAAACCTCAAATGTCCATTCACAGTAAAATGGATAAACATTAAGGTATAAAATGCAGTGTAATATGATTCAGCAAGAGATATTAAGAAACTACCAATATATTCATAATGGGTAAATTTCCAAAAAATTATGTTGAAAAAAAGAAAGCACACTTGAAAAGTACATATTGTAGGATTCCATGTATATGGACTAAAATAATTGGCAAAACTAATCTTCTGTGACAAAAGCAGGAACAATTGCTTCTGGTATGGATGTTTGGGCATAAGGGAAAAGAGCATAAGAGAATTTTCAAGGTTGATGGAATTGTTCCATATCTTTATTTGATTGATGTGGTTAATAATTACACAGGCATATATATTTGCAAAATTTATCAAACTATACATTTAAAATTATGTATTATAATCTTCTCAAAGAACCAGCTTTAAAAAAAA
>JAQZBX010084900.1:0-13199 GCA_029593785.1 Cabassous unicinctus | reverse complement strand
ACATTTTTTCAAGTGTTTCTTCACCATTATTTCTTCTTTGGACAAGTGTCTATTTAAGTATTTGTCAATTTTTAAATTGGGTAGTTTGTCTTTTCATTGTTGAGCTGTAGGATACCTTTATATATCATGGATATTAAATTCTTATTGCATATGTGGTTTCCAAATATTTTCTCCCATTGATGTGGCTGCCTTTTTACCCTCTGCACAAAGTATTTGTGGGGCAACAGCATTTAATTTTGAGGATGTCCCATTTATCTATTTTTTTCTTTCATCATTCATGCTTTGGAAATAAGGTTTGAGAGCCCTCTATCTATTACAGATTCTTTAAGATGTATTCTTAAATTATCATCTGGGAATATTATGTTCCTGGTTTTTATATTTAGATCTTTAATCTATTTAAATTAATTCTCATATAAAAAGTGAGATATTGGTCCTCTTTCATTTTTTGGTTATGAATATCCAGTTCTACTAGGATTTGTTCTACAAGGTCTGTTTTGTACCAGTAGAGTGGACTTAGAAGGCTTCTCAAAAACCACATGACCATAGAAACGGGGTTTTATTTCTGAACTCTCAATTCTGTTCCATCAAAGTGTCTATCATTATGCAAATACAATGCTGTTTTGATCAATGTAGCTTTGTAATAATTTTCAAGTTCAGGTAGTGTGAATCCTCCTACTCCAATCTTCTTTAGGATGTTTTTGGATCTTTGGGTTTCATTTTCCTTCCAAATAAATGTGATAATTTCCTTTTCTATTTTTGTAAAATAGACCTTTGACATTATGATTAGGATTGAATTGAATCTATAAATCAATTTGGATATGATTGACATCTTCACAATATTTAGTCTTCTAATCCATGAAAACAGAATTTCTTTCCATTTGTTTAAGTATTCTTGGATTTATTTTATCAGTGTTTGATAATATTCTGAGTAAAGGTCCTTTACATCTCTGGTTAAACTTATTCCTAGATATTTGTCTTTTTATTACTATTGCAAATTGAATTTTTTTCTTGATTTCCTGCTTAGATTGTTCATCACTAGTGTAGAAACAGTACTAATTTTTCATGTTATCTTGTATCCTCTCATTTTGTTGAACTCATTTATTTGCTTTAGTAGCTTTGTCATAGATATTTCAGAATTTTCTAAATATAGGACAATGTCATCTGTGAATAGTGAGAGCTTTACTTCCTCATTGCCTATTTGGTTGCCTTTGCTTTCTTTTTCTTGTCTAATTGCTCTAGCTAGAACTGCTAGAACAATGGTGACAGTGAGTATCCTTGTCTTGTTCCTGATCTTAGAGTGAAATCTTTCTACATTTCCCTACTGACTACAATGTGAAAGAAAGTACACAATAGGTACTACACACTGTTTGACTCCATCTATACAAACTATAAATACAGCTAAGTTAGAGACAATGAAATGGATTAGCATTTATGTATGGCAGGGGAAAGACAGGGAGATGGAAAGTTGACTACTATGAGGTAGATGTGTGTAGTTTGCTTTCGTTTTTATTGAGTAATGTGAATGCTGTCATATTGATTGAAGTGATGAATGCACAACTCTGTGATTATAGCAAATGCCACTGATTGTACTATTTATGGATACATTTCAATAAAATTGATAAAAATAAAACAAGTGTTGGGACCTTACATTTTGGCTGCCAGTGAGCAATATTTGTGAATTGGCATTGCCTAACTATTGGACCAGAAATAATATTCTGAGGGAATTTTTATTTTCACACCTTCCTTTGAGGCAGAAGGCAGCAATAGTTGCTCCACTTCTTTAAATCATTTTCTTCTCATGTTAAGTAAGGTCTTCCTCATTTTTATAGCTCATTTTCAGAAATTATAGATTATGAAAATTTCCCCATATCAAGGCTTATCTTCCAGTGAAACATAATTGTCTTTCTGGCTTCTTTCCAAGTCCTCTTCTTAAAGGCATCAGTTAATATCATCCTCTCAGAATGGAGTTCCTTGTCTACTCCATTGTACACTCACCCACTCCACCTACATTTCTCTAAGTTCAGAACCCCACAATCTTACCTTCTAAGTAAGGTTGTTACACAGTATTTAGTTTGTTCATGTATTACTTTTAAATGTCCAAATAAATGTTATCCATCTATGAGTAAGAACCATACCTCATATATTCTATTGCCACTCACAACATGCTGCTAGAGCTCAAAAATTGTCATGATTTCTAGAATCACTGATGTATTAAATTATATATTTCCCACACTGAAAGTAATGAAGGTCCTCAAATAGACCATTTAAAAATCAAGGAAATAAATTAAATGTAACCTTGAAGAAAAATTTTCTCTAGTTTGAAAACATGAACACTTTAATTTTCATGATAAGTATACACAGCATTTCTATACACATACACATTTATTTTATCAGTATAACATTATGTACAATTTATCCTCTGCCTTTTCACTCAAGCTTACATCACAAGCATGTATTCTTTGGTTCTAATTTCAATTTTAAAATTCATTTATTCATCTATTAGTCAGTTATAAAAGCACAGAGATGAGCACTACCCTTCAGGATTGTTCCATACATTTACCATGCATCGTACAAAATCATGTAAGTTATAAAAAGGCTCAGATAAAGAAATGTGGGGCATCAGACACATGAGAGAACAAACCCAAATCTCTAGGAAGCAATGTTAGGATGAAAGAGCACAATGGGGAGATTGGTAATTTAGGAGGTCTATGAAAGTGGTAGCATTTCAATTTTTGAAGTCAGTGGGAAGTGAGAAATTCTGGAGAAAGAAAATTCAATATGAATATGGCAGAAATGGTAAAAATATCTTATGAAAAACTGATAGCTTGCAATTCAATTTTTCTAGATTATAAGCAAAGGAAACAAATGGGATGAAATTACATGTTTTCCATTAAGAAAATAAAAATATACACTTAATGCAAGCAACATTTTGAGTGAATGCCACTGAAAAAGTCTTGGGTTCTGCCTGTTGGCTGTATAAATTATACATTGTACCTCTTTTGTCATTAATAGTGTCCTCCTTAGACAATAAATTATGTGGTCACACATAAACTGATAAGAAATATATTAGGTAACTAATTTCTTAAACTTGTTTGGCTCTGACATCCTTTCATTTTGTCATTGTTAACCTTGGCTGAATTCATCATTCTCTTGTAACTGAGAAGTCATCTCTTCAAGAAAGTATGTATGTTGTGCACAAATATATACATGTATGTGTACTTATATACGTTCAATTGTATGTACATGTATGTGTAATGTGTATGTTATCAGGGGACCATTCAAATATATCATGGTTTGCGGGTTTGGAGCTGTATATACCCCAGAAAATATTTTCTTTAAGCTAATCCATTCTTGTGGGTGTGAATCCATTTTAACTATGAAATTTGATGTGGTTACTTCAGTTAAGTGTGGCCCAGCTCAGTCAGAATGGATCTTAATCTTATTAGTGGAGTCTTTTATTAAGCGAGATGAAATTCAGAAAGATACATATAGAAGGCCACTAGAAGCAGAAACTGAAATCAATGACCATTAAGAGGCCAGGAGTAGCTGCCTTGTGCATTGCTATGTGACAGAGGACCTAGGATCACTGGAAGCCAGCACCAGAATACTAGTTTTCAGAAAGAAAGCATCACTTTGATCCTTGATGACACCGTGATTTGAACTTTTTTCCTAAACTCAAAACTGTGAGCTCATAAATTCCTGTTGTTTGATCAGAACCATTACATTGTATGTGTTTGAGCACCCCAGGAATATATAACACCTGCTTCATCTCATGTAAAATTTTTCTAAATAGCCGTGTTTTTGTTTTTTTTTATATTTTTTTATTTTTAGAAAGCCTAATTTATTTTTATTGTTTTAAATAATAAGAATATACTCATCATTAGCACTTGTTTAAGTACAAAAGTCATTTTAAAATTCCATGTACAAATTGATGATTATGAATTTGAAAATATTTTCTAAATGTTTCATTCTCTTTGAAATTATGGAATGCATTTAGCTCCTAAAATAGTAAATATGAGTGGTTAAATCATCATGAAAGAAATTGAAGAATGATTAAAGAAATAAATCTAAAAGCACTGAATATGGTGCCTTTTTTAAATGATGAAGAAATTAGTAATGTTCAATTAACAGAGTGTTCTCAAATAATATAAATTTTTCCTGGGATTTGGGGGAAAGCGTCATAGTCATTTTACAGCAGAAACTTGATTCTCACCTTAATACCTACCTTTGGTAAAATTAAACTAGAGCCCAAGTCCGAAGCCTAGAATTGTAAGTTCATACAATTTAGTCCACTAATGCAGGGATGAGAAAAATAATATTATTGATGTAATCATCTTCAATATATCCCAAAAGTAATTATGTAGAATTCAACACCAATTCCAAGTTTTAATGATTGATAATTTTTAAAGTGATGTAGTGCATCTTCTTTAAGTTAACAATGTAATTTCACATTTAATATTAAAACATCGGTGGAATGCCTATTTAGTGAGAAGCATTAAGAGGGTGCTAGATATAATTCTCCCAATATTATACAATATTAATGGAAAATTTTATCAGAGAATCAATACATGCATTTCTAAAGGATTAAGGAGTTAAGATGAATATATATTAAAAGTAAAAAGAAGTAAACATGAACATCTGATTTCTGAAGGAGGAATTATCTTTTGTTCATATGAGCAAAAAGAAATAATAATGGAAAATGTTTGATTTGACATTATTCTATATTATTCCTAATTATGTATAATGTCACTAACAAAACCATAAACATTTAAAGGCAAGTGAGAAACTGTGCAACATATGAGCAAGCTGCATGAAAAAGTATTAATGGTATATATATTTTGAATGTACTTAGATATAACTGTGTATATATGTGTATTCACACACACATATACACATATATATCATTGATATGGTCTTTTTTAACACACTTTTAATTTTCTTAAAAATATTTTAGATTACATAAAAGTTATATAAAAAATTTAGTGGATGACCATATGCCCCACTCCCTACCCCTTCTATACTTTCTCACATTAACAACACCCTCATTAGTGTGATACACTTGTTACAAATGATGAACATATATAAGAGCATTGCCAATAAGCATGGATTATACTTTATATTATGGTTTATACTCTGTCCTTTGCAATTTGCTAGTTATGACAAAATATATAAGGCCTGTATTCATCAATGCAATGTCATTTAGGAAAATTCCAATGTCCCAAAAGTGTGCCCAAATTACATCCGTTTTTCTGTCTTCTTCCCCTCAGAACCTCCAGTGGCCAATGCCTCCACATCAATGAAGAAAGTTCTTCCATTGCTAGAATAACAATGAGTCTACAGTAGAATAACTGTAAGTCTACTCTAGGCCATCATTCAATCACCAATCCTGAGGATTCTGGGATGGTGATGTCCACTCCGATTCTAATTGAGAGGGGGCTTAGATCCCATAAGGTTGATGGATGGGGGGACTATCTGGCTTGCTATTGTAGACTCTCTTTGTTCCTTGGGATTGGCTTTGTCCGTCATCATCTCTTTGGTAGTTGTCTTGGGTATGTCCAATGAACAGGAGAGTATGCGTTGCTACTTTGTTGAGACTCAGGGCCCAACTGGCACCTGGACAATCCAAAGATTTAAGTCACTTGGACATACACCTATCAAGTCTAGTACTAACTATAGGTTCAGATAGAAGAAGCAGAAGAGCCACTTGTGGGGAAACCACAACTGACTCCAACTCTGTCACACTGGGGAGCATAAATTCCAAAGTAGTGCTCACTGGCACAGCACCAACTCCAGAGCTGTCTGACCTGTCTAGTGTGTCTCTAAGCCCCTGAGGAGCCCCACTATTTGAGGCAATAAATACCCTGGCAGTCAATGAGATCCTGCTGAGGCATGCATAAGCATAACCTCGAGAATGACCTCCCTACTCACTTTGAAATCTGTTAGCCATAAAAACTCATTTGTATTCACCCTTTCCCCCTTTTTGGTCAAGGTCTTGTTTTAGGTGCATTGCTAGTTAGTGCTTGGTAATAATCCCTTGATGTTAGGGAGGATCATCCTCAGGATTCATGTCCCATGCTGGTGGTAGGTAATGCATTTATATGCTGAGTTTGGCTTAGAAAAAGGCCACATTTGAGCAACAAGGAGGCTCTGGAGGTAGTTCTTAGGCAACATATAATACTAGGCTAAGTTTCAATTTCAAAAGAAAAGGTTTATAAGTACAAACATCAATATCAGGGGCCCGTTGCAATGGTCCATTCACCTTCACTAAGCACTGTCCCTGTAATCAAGTTATTCTTGCTGTCTCATTAGGGAATGTGGCAAAGCTCCCCAGGATGGGAATTTGATATTCTTTCACTTATTTTGTGGATCTCCACCCTCAATGGCAATGCCGCATGAACAATTGAACACATTCGTATGCCTTAGTCGTATGCCCCAGGTGAACCTCCGCCCATGCATCCCCTATCACAGACACCCCACATCAATGATCCCCTCCCATAGTTGTGACCCTTCCGTGATCCGAAACTTCTTTAAAAACAAAACCAACAAAATAAACAAATAAAATTAATAATAAGAGGAAATAATAATGATATTTTAAAAAATAACAAACTACTAAAAATTGATAAAAATTTTTCTAAGTCATTTCTGCACAGACTGCATTCCTAGGTATGTGTGATCACTAAACTTTATGTTACTTTATCTTTTATTCAGCTAGTGTTAGAGCAAGCATTTCTATGAATGCTGGGAGCTTAGAAAAACAGCTCCCAGCATTTGCCTATTTGCCATGTGCTGCGGTTGTCCTATACTGTTTAGTCAGCCTTGAAATGAGCTCTGACTAAATGGTGCTCTGTTAAAAAAAGTTAATAACTATAACAACAATCAATCTGCTTTAGTCCCTGGTTACATCCCCCCAAACTTATTTTTGTTCATTTCTCTGTCTTAAGGGATTTGGGACAATGTTGATTCTGATTCTGGCTGAGAAAGGACATAGATATTATGAGGCAGAGGAAAGAAATTATTTTGCTTGTTGTTGAAGATATTCCTTATTTTGGAGTTGGGACTTGTCCATCATCATTGTTTTGTTGGTTATCTAGGGCATGCCTGAAGAACTGGAGAATAGAAGGTGGCCACAACTGTGCTGGCTTTCAGGGCTCAACTGTATTATGAACAATCTCAAGATTTAAGTCTCTGAGAAATATAATTTACAAGTATATTGGAAATTGTAGGCTTAAATAAAAGGAGTAAAAGTATCATTATTAGGGGACTTATAAATGAGTATAACTATATTTTATTGGGAAAATAGATTTTCTTGTATTCTCAAATAGGATCTGCAGCAGGGATATTGTTTTCCTGAGGTCTTATGGCTTCTATATGGTGCCTGGATGTCCACAGAGACCTTGGGAGCACTCTTGTTTGAGGATTTGTTTACTGTGGCAGTTTGTGAAAGCTGCCTGAGATCTGCATCTCTGTAACCTCTGTCTAGGCCTCCCAAATCACTTTGAAATATCTTAGGGAAAAAAAACTCTCATTTATTTAATATTTCCCCACTTTTGGCCATGGTCTCTTTCCAAATGGATTCCTAATTAATGCTTGGTAATAATCCATTAGTGCAAGGGACACTCACACCTGGGTGTCCTGTTCCACATGGACGGCAGGGGAAATGAGTTTGCTTGCAGAGTTTGTCACAGAAAGAGGCCACATTTGAGTAGCCATGAGGTTTTCTGGAGATAACTCTTAGGTAATAATTACACTTATTCTTAGTTTAATTATTAGAAGAATAAGGTTTCTAACAGCAAGTGAGAGCTTTTATAGATTCTCTACACATGGCTCTTCTGTCCCTTTTATTTGAAGCTATACTTGGAACTATCCTAGTTAAATATATGTCCCAGAGAATTAAATCTTTGGTTTATTCATGTACCAGTTGAGTCCTGAATCTCAGCAAAGTTACAACACCTACTCTCCAGTTCATTAGACTCACCCAACAAGACAACAAGAAAACTAACAAGGAGGTAACAATGGACAATGCCCATCCAAAGGAACAGAGTGTCTGCAACTGCAAGCAAGACAGTTCCACCCATCTGACACATGAGATCTAAGTCCCCTGTGAATTAGAAACAGAGTGGGCATCACCATCCCAAAATCCTCAATGTTTGGAAATGAACAATGGGCTAAAATAGAGTTATTATTATTCTATTATAGAATTATTATTAGTGTCCATCAGAGATTGTGAAGGGAGGGAGAGGGAAGCAGAAGTACAACATGGAGGAAATTACTGGATATTGGAATTGTTCTGCAGTACATTGCAATGATAGATACAAGCCATTGTATATATAAAATCATGTCGGGCAGAGTATCAATTATAAGGTAAATTATTTTATAAGGTAAAATATTTCACTGAATATAATGTCCTCAAGGTTCAAGCCTGTTGTCTCATGCATAAGGATTGCATTCCTTTTACAGTTGAATAATATTTCATCATATGCATAAACCACATATTGTTTATCCACTCATTAGTTAATAGACACTTGATTTGCTAACTTCTTTTGGCAATTGTGAATAATGGCACAATGAACCTTAATGTGTAAATGTCTGTTTATGACCCTTCTTTCAATTCTTCTGAATATATTTCTAGTAGTGGGATTATTGCTGGATCATTTGGCAATTCTAAAATTAACTTCCTGAGGAACCGCTAAACTGTCTTCCACAGCACCTGCACCATTATACATTTCCACCAGCAGTGAATAAGTGTTTCTATTTCTCCACATCCTCTCCAAACTGTTTTTATCTGTATTTTTAACAAACTTTTTATTTTAAAATATTTTTATATTTACAGAAAGGTTGTGAAGCTACTACAGAGTTTTCATATTCTCATTCCCAGTTTCCCCTATTGTTAACATATAACATTAGTATAATACTTTGGCCAAAACAAAGGAACCATTAATAATACATTATTGACATTGTGATGATGGATACAGGCCATTTTACATTTTGTCAAAATCTATAAAATTGTTGGGGGCAAAGTGTAAACTATAATGTACACTATAATCCATGGTTAGTAACAATGCTTCAAGATGTGTCCATCAGTTGTAACATATGTACCACACTAATGAATGGTGTTGTTAATGTGGGAAAGTGTAAGAGGGGGAAGGGATAGGGCATATGGGAATCCCCTATATTTGGTGTAATATTTATGTAAGCTAAATCTTCTTTAAAAATAAAAATATTTAAAAAAACAAAATAAAAAGAATATTCTTTTCAATGTATTAAGAATATGGAGATATATGGGGAAATTACAACTAGTATAACTTAAGGATGATAGTCAACGGTAATATTATAATATTTTACAGCAATGGCAAAGAAGATTTTGTATCAATTCTAAGATACAACAATAGGGGTATAAGGGGGTATGGAATTTTTCTTTTTGGAGTAATGAACAGTTCTGACATTGACTGATTGATGACCACAACTCCATGATGAAAATGAGAACCACTGAATATACACTTTGAATCAAGTGTACAAAACATGGTGCTGTATAACAGAAACCAGTGTGGTTAACAGGAAAAATACAACAATGTTCTCTCATGAAGTATAACAAATGTCTAATATTAATACAGGGTGTTAATTGCATGGTTTGGGGGAAAATATACCAAATGTAAGATATGTGCTACAGTTTGTAGTAAGATTTTGATGATGCTTTTTCACAGTTTGTAACAAATATTTCACAGCAATGCAAGGTGTTGGTGGTAGGGTTTTATGTAAGCCCTGTTCAATGATATATGTATGTTTGTTCTGTAAGTTCATAATTTTATACAATTATTGTTTATATATGTACACGTATGTATAATATACCTCAATAATATTTTATTTAAAAATATGAAAACTTTTAAAAATTGAGAACATGGCTTATAGGTCTGTTTTCTTTTATAAGACAAGGTTTATAAATTCCTGTTTGAAAAAGTAGCAGAACTTCACCAAGAGGGAAGTTTGATATTTTGTTAACTGGCATGTAGGCCTCTATCTATCCAGAAAAGATACATATGGCAATAATGATACATTTGTATCACCTAAATGTGTGTTTTACATGAGTTTTTCCTATATACCACCCCATTATCAACATTGTGTACTAGTGATGTAACTTTGTAATAGATCCTGAAAGAACATTTTTATATTTGTGTTAACCACAATCCTTGAACTCTATCAAGTTATTTTTTTATACAATTACCATTTTATCCTCTAGCTTTCTTACAAGGAAAATATATGACCCAACACTTCCCCTTTCAACCATATTCACACACACACACTTCATTACTGCTCTTTACACTCACATTTTTGCTATCATCTCTACCCATTTCCAAGGCATTACATAAATCTAATTATAAATTCTCACAGATTAAATATCAGCTCACTATTCACTACCTCCATTCTATCTCCTGGTAAGCCAACCTCCAGATACTACCTTGATGAGTTAATCAATATACAAGCTCATATCAATGAGATCATACAATATTTGTCCTTTTTCTCTGGCTGATTTCATTCAACATAAGGTCCTCCAGGTTCATCAATGTTGTTGCATGCATCGGCATTTAATTCCTTCCTACAGATGAATATCCCATCCAATGTATATACCACATTTATTTTCCATTCACCTGTTGATGGACACTAAGGTTGCTTCCATATTTTGGCAATTGTGAATAATGTGACTATGAACATTCTCTATTCTTTCTTTGGATGCATTACACAACTGATAACATTTCTTCATCTGTCTTAGTGTATCTGATAAAGTATTAAATATGCTAAAGTGCATTATCAATATTTTTCTTCTAATGAGTGAAGAAGAGGTTGTGTTTTAATAGGATAATAATAAACAGCATCCATTGATAATGTCTTAAGCACCAACCGCTCTGGTAGACGTAAGTTTTCCCAACCTGCACTTTGAAATTCTAAGTGTTGAAAAACTGTTCTTTAATATTCAAAAACATTTTTAATGGAGATTCTTACAAAATTTATTTTTTGAAATTGACTACTTTTAAATAGGAAGAAACTTATGCTATTAAGTTTTCATATATGCAGTTTATACATTGTAGGTAAATGTCACACAACCCATGTAGGAGAAAACAGAAATTCAAAATCAATTGTGACACTAAATTAACTTTTCCTCCAAGACTCTGTACTAACTTGAGTTAGTAGGCAGAGTTATTGGGCACCATACATCATATTTTATGGCCAAAGAAATAAAAACATCAAAGCAAATTAATAAACAATGTATACAGCAAAGAATTCCATAGGAAGGTTTCTACAAGGCACACCTACTTTTTAAAGATTAGGTTTAGACATAAAATTAATTATTCTAACCAATTAAATTCCCTGTAGATTGATAGGCTCTTTAAATACTTCAAAGATGACATAAAAAGAACTATATAATTCAAGTGTTAGAAGTTCTGCCAGTTGATGTAATGAGCCAGGTTCTAATTATAGCCTTACAATTACTTTACCACCTTGTGGCCCCGTCTTTCCTTCTTTCCTGAAACATCCCTTTTAAATGGGCTTTTATTAGAATTGACATCTTAATGATATTTGGTCTTCCAATTGATGAACATGGAATGTCTTTCCATTAATTTAAGTCTTCTTCAGTTTTGTTTAGCAATGCTTTCTAGTTTCCTGAATAGAGGTCCTTTATGTCCTCAGTTAAGTTTATTCCTAAATATTTGATTGTTTTAGTTGATATTGTAAGTGGAATTTTTTTCTGATTTCCTACTCAGATTGCACATCAGTAGTGTATAGAAGTGCGCTGAGTTTTGCATATTAATCTTGTATCTCACCACTTTGCTGAACTTGACTATTAATTCTAGAAGTTTTGTTGTGGATTTTTCAGGACTTTCTAGACATAGGATCAGGCCAGTGAAGAGTGAAAGTTTTATTCCATCTTTTCTATTTGGGTACATTTTATTTCGTTGTCTAGCAAAATTGCTTTAGCTAGAAGTTCTACCAAAATATTGAATAAAAATGAGACTGGGCATCCTTGTTTTGTTTCTAATCTCAGCGGGAAAGCTTTCATTCTTTGACAATCGAGTACAATGGTAGCTGTAGTTTTTCATATATGCGCTTTACCGTATCAAGAAAGCTTCCTTCCATTCCTAACTTTTGGAGTGTTTTTTATCAAGAAAAGGTGCTAAAAGGAAGTTCTACAGGTTGAAAGGAATGAACAGGAGAGAGAGCTGCAGGAGAGTGTAAGAACAAAAAAAAAGACAAAAAGAGAAATGAAAACAATATATGACATACATAAATCCAAAGAAAATATGGCTGATGTAAGAAATTCCTTGAGAGTAATAATACGGAATAATAATGGCTTAAACTCACCAGTCAAGAGACACGGATAGTAGAATGGATAAGGAAATAAGATCTATATATTGTCTAAATGAAACACACCTTAGACCCAGGGATTTAAGAAGGCTGAAAGTGAATGGCTGGAAAACAATTTTACAAGCAAACAATAACCAAAAAAGGGTGAGAGTAGATATCCTAATATAGGACAAAATAGACTTTAAATGCAAAATATTGTAAGAGACAAAGATGCAAAATATATATTAGTAAAAGGGGTAATATTCTAAGAAAAAAGAACAATCATAAACATTTATGCACCTAATCATGGCTCCTCAAAATACATGAGGCAAGCACTGTAAAAATTAAGTGGAGACATAAATTTCTCAACAATTATAGTGGGGGACTTCAATACACCATTATCACCATCAGACAGAACATCTGGATATAAAATCAATAAAGAAACAAAGACTCTGAATAATGCAATAGAGGACATGGCGCTAATAGACATATACAGAACGCTATACCCAAATATAGTGGGATATACATTCTTCTCGAGTGCACAAGGATCATACTCCAAAATAGAACACATGCTAGGCCACAGAACAACTCTCAATGAATTCAGAAAGTTTGAGATTATACAAAGTAATTTCTCTGACCACAATGGAATGAAATTGGAAATCACTAAGGGCCAGAGAACCAGATTAGGCACAAAGATATGGAAGTTAAACAACACACTCTTAGACAAAGAGTGGATGAAGGAAATAATCTCAAAAGAAATCAGTAATTACCTTGAAACAAATGAAAATGACAACAGAACATATCAAAACCCATGGGATGCAGCCAAAGCAGTATTGAGAAGGAATTCATAGCCATAAATACAT